>MCJB01002129.1:0-10558 GCA_002018475.1 Nicotiana obtusifolia
TTGTGAAAATACAAAGTGTCAACTATGTGTGGAATCTAAATATGCGAAACATCCTTTTAAATCAGTTGAAAGAAATTCCAATCCTTTAGACTTAATTCACACGGGCATTTGTGACATGAAATCAATACCCTCTCGCGGGGGGAATAAGTATTTCATAACTTTTATTGATGATAGTACAAGATATTGCTATGTATACTTGTTAAAAAGTAAAGATGAGGCAATTGATGCATTTAAGCAATATAAAAATGAAGTTGAAACACAATTAAATAAAAAGATAAAAATCATAAGAAGTGATAGGGGAGGTGAGTATGAGTCACCATTTGAAGAAATATGTTTGGAATATGGAATCATTCACCAAACAACTGCCCCCTACTCACCTCAATCAAACGGGATTGCTGAAAGGAAAAATAGAACTCTTAAGGAAATGATGAATGCTTTATCAATAACGTCTGGGTTACCACAAAATTTGTGGGGGGAAGCTATTCTAACGACGAATAGAATTCTTAATCGAATTTCCCATAGCAAAACACAATCCATACCATATGAAAAATGGAAAGGTAGAAGTCCTAACTTGAAATATTTCAAAGTGTGGGGGTGTTTTACAAAGGTTCAAGTACCTAAACCCAAAAGAGTTAAAATAGGACCTAAAACGGTGGATTGTGTGTTTATAGGATATGCAACAAATAGTAACGCATATCGATTTTTGGTTCACAAATCAGAAAACCCAAAAATTCAAGTAGGTACAATTATGGAATCAAATAATGCTGAATTTTTTGAGCATATATCTCCATACAAAAATGAAGGTGAGACATCTATTCCAAGGAATAAACGTCCACGTAAAGAAATAAATGATAAGGTACATAATGAGGAGAATCCTAGACGTAGCAAACGTCAAAGGAAATCTACATCATTTGGCTCAGATTTCTTAACTTTTTAACTAGAAAATGAGCCTCAAACATATAAAGAGGCTATGTCTTCTTCTGAAGCACCATACTGGAAAGAAGCTGTCAATAGTGAGGTTCAATCCATTTTAGACAACCATACATGGGAGTTAGTTGATCTACCTCCCGGAAATAAACCTTTAGGTTACAAATGAATTTTCAAAAGGAAAATGAAAGCAGACGGAACTATTGACAAGTATAAGGCAAGACTTGTAGTCAAAGGCTTCAAACAGAAAGAAGGCCTTGACTATTTTGATACATACTCGCCGGTAACAAGAATTACATCCATTCGGAAGTTAATTGCTTTAGCCGCAGCATATGGTCTTGTAATAAATCAAATGGATGTGAAAACAGCTTTCTTAAATGGAGATTTAGAAGAAGAAATCTATATGGAACAACCTGAAGGGTTTGTGGTTCCAGGAAAGGAAAAGAAAGTATGTAAACTTGTTAAGTCTCTTTATGGACTGAAACAAGCGCCTAAACAATGGCATGCAAAGTTTGATGACACAATGTTGTCAAATGGCTTTAAGATCAATGAGTGTGATAAATGTGTTTACATTAAATATTCTCCAAATCATATAGTCATTGTTTGTCTATATGTAGACGATATGCTAATAATGAGTAATGATATTGCTAACATTAATATCACAAAGCATATGTTAAGCAGGAAGTTTGATATGAAAGATTTAGGAGTTGCTGATGTAATCTTGGGGATTAAGATCCATAGAACTACACAAGGTCTTGCACTATCACAATCTCATTACATCAAAACAGTCCTTGAAAGATTTAAATATTTAAACTTTAGGATTTCAAAAACTCCTATTGATATGAATCTTCCACTAAAGAAGAACAAAGGAGAAAGCAGGTCTCAATTGGATTATGCTCGAGTTTTGGGATGTTTAATGTACATCATGAACTGCACTCGACCTGATATAGCATGTGCTATTAGTAAGTTGAGTCGGTACACGCATAACCCAGATCAAACTCATTGGATGGCAATGAAACGGGTCTTGGGATATTTAGAATATACTCAAGATTATGCATTGCAATATAACAAATACCCAGTGGTAATTGAAGAATATTGCGATGCAAATTGGATTTCCGGTTCACATGACTCAAAATCCACAAGTGGATATATATTTACTCTTGGAGGAGGAGCTGTGTCTTGGAACTCATCCAAACAAACTTGTATAGCTCGCTCAACGATGGAGGCAGAATTCATAGCTTTAGACAAAGCTGGTGAAGAAGCTGAATGGCTTCGGAATTTCTTGGAAGATATTCCATTATGGCCCAAACCACTGACACCTATCTGCATTCACTACGATAGTCAATCAGCCATAGGAAGGGCAACGAATGTTATGTATAACGGTAAGAGTCGTCATATAAGACGAAGACATAAAACCGTTAGGCAATTGCTCTCTAGAGGAATCATTTCAATTGACTTCATAAAGTCAAAGGAAAATGTGTCGGATCCACTTACAAAAGGCTTACCTAGAGAGGCAGTTGAATTTACAACAAAGGGAATGGGTCTAGGGCCTATGGAAAGTCAATCATTACGATAACTCTACCTAGGAGATTGGAGATCCCAAGATCTAGGTTTAAGGAGATCAAACAAAGTAATGAACGACAGTTGAACATTGTCAAAACAAAAATTTGTGATCCATTCTCATGATAAGACAATGTTAGGGAACAAGGATAAAGCATTAAAGCTTTTAATGATTATCTAATTCTGATACATGTGGTGTCAGAAAATGTAATCAACGGGGTTACATGTTTAGAAATCACCTATGTAAGTGTGAAGTGTAAGCCGCTTCAAGGAGAAGTCAACAAGGCCAAATTCTCTATACACTTATGAAACCAGGAGGTGTTCATGGCTAAAACGAACACAACATGAGAACCAAAGACGTTTAAGGGTTAGTTGTGTGGCTTATGTTGTCTAGGTATACACTAAAGCTCGACGGTTCAAAGATATCAAATCTACCGATTGACCGAGTATATCCGATATAAGTTCACTATGGAAAGTTCAAAGGGAAACCTGCTTATCCAAATACAGCTAAATCTTAATTGAAAATCACACAATTTATACGTACCTTCTTCTTTAGACCATTCCCCATTCATGTGCGGGATTGTTGAAATTTATTAAGAAATGCATAGTCATGCATGGTCTTAATATAAATGGAGTGAAAGGGAAATGGAATAAATAATTTTGGAGGGAAATGAAAAATTTCAAATTCATTAAAGTTTGAGAAAATTCAGTGTCCCGCATAGGATGGGGAAACTTCTTTTAGTGTGTTTATATAGTGAAACATAGTATTTGATTCTCAAAAGGTTGAGAAAAAGGAAGACCCCTCGCGCCGTCGTCGTCGTCGCTCGCTCGGCTTCGGCTTCGGCTTCGGCTTCGGATTCGGTCAAATGATCGATAAGATTAATTTTTTGATCAAAGTTTAATTAATTAATTAATGAATCCGAATTAAATTATTTAATTAATTAATGAATCCAAAATTTCCGTTTTCCAAACAGTCCCTAACGGTCACCCAACAGTCATCTTCTTTAAACAATATGACTGTTGGAAAACTCTATTTCCAACAGTCATCTTCCTAAACAATATGACTGTTGGAAAGCTCCATTCCCAACAGTCATCTTTGAACAGATTTTGCACCTGTTCAAGCACACTAATAGGGGGTCTATAAATACCATATTCTGTGACTCATTTCATTATAGAATTTCTACAGAATATTTTTACGCAACATCAGAAAAAAAAAAAATTCTATCTCAATCGTATTCCAGTATACTATTCCAGTTTTCAATCAGTAAGTATTTTTTCCTGCTGTGATTTGCAAACGTTACTTTGAGTTCGTTGGTGTTCTGTGATTTGTTTTGCCACTATCACAGAAACGATTTCCGTTCTATCCTGGGAGGAAGTAACCCATAATCCTTGGCAACTGTGGGAGGGTTATAATTCCTTAAGGAAACACAAGTAATTTGTGGGTTCGGAAAATTTTCTGCTTCATCTAATTTTTCTTATTACAGAAACTATAAATAAAAACACTGTAAATTGTGAATAACAGTTGTTATCTTGATTATCTATTATTAAAATTAGCTCTTAGACTAATTAAAAAAAATATTTAATAAATTGACTAAGGGTAACGCTAGTCTATTAATCCTAATCATATTAATAACTTCACTAACATAGATGAAATACCTTTATATCATAATGTTAGTATTATCAATCACCTAATCGCAAAGCACTACAAGCACAATATGGTGATTATAAAAATTTGAGTTGGGATAACGGAGAAGAGAATGATAACTTAGCAGCTCTAAGTTAGAGCCAATCGTAGTTTGGAGCTGGTGGTCCATTACCTCCCACTAGACAATCAGTTGAACGAAAAAATTTTCAATTTATTTGCAATGGTTTACTCGTGATAAGGCTAATGAAAAAGTTATTTGTAATATTTGTCAACAACGATTATCTATTCAAAGTAAAGCTTGTCATAGCGGGAGGGGAGATTTAAAAAAGCATATGAAAGTTCATCGTAAAGTTGTTTTGCTTGTTAGGGAGGGGGACTCCATTCTGAAATAAATCCAACTCAGTCTAAACATAGTTCTCACACTGTACAATCATAAATTAACACTGTGACCGGAGGTTTTCTCAGTTATGACCCAAAAAAAGAATAGTAAAAATATAGCAAAATAATTGTTTGTAGAGGGTTTGCATTTTAATTTTTCGTTTTCTGACGGGTTTATTCGTTATAAACAAGAAATGAATGATCTTACTTTTCGATGTTTTACTAGAACAAATGTCAGAATGATGTTTTTAAATCTCAACGTGAATATCAATAATATTTATGTTATTTATTTTTGCACTTAATCTATAGAGTTTCTATTACTTCAAACATTGGTCGTAGTATTAATTGTTACGGTTACTTAATCATTATATGGCATTTGATAGATAACAACTCTGCTACGCAAACAAAACGTATTATTGGTTTTAAATTTATTGATGGCTGACATACTGTTATTTTTATTTTTAAGCAAATTAAGAAATTTAAAATTTTTATGGGTTTCTGACAAAATTATTATTGTTACTGTAGATAATGCTTCTAGTAACACTTACGTTGTATGAGTTTTGAAAATCAGATTAACTCCATTTTTTTTTCCGAATTCAATCCATATTAGATGTGCATGTCATATTTATAGTTTAGTTATTCAAGATGGATTTGATTTGTTTGGCACCACTCTTGGCAAAATTCAGTTTACAGTTGGTTATATTTTTCGCTCTCAAAATACTTGCTAGACGTAGTAAATCGTCTAAGGATACGTGCGTTACGCATGTACCTCATCTTAATGAGTATAGTATTTTAAGAAAATACACAAATATAGTGTTACAAATATATTTGACAAAAAAATAAAAGTTGAAAGAAAAAATAAAAATTTCTCAAAATAATGATGCTAACTCAATAAAGGAAGAAACTCTGCCCATAGAAGTCCTAAATAACCTCAACCAATATATTCGACTTTAAATTTGTTCAAGTTTTTAAATTTCGTTATTTTACTTTAATAAATTATCATTCTTCACCTTTTAGTTTCATAAACACACATAACTTTTGAAGATTTAAGAGTTCTTCTGATTTTTTTTTGGTAACTAATGTTCTTGTGTTCATTATAGAAAATACAAACAGGGTCAGCTAACTAACATAGGTTTAAAGTTGGACAATAAAAATTTTGTGAAAATCATAACGTGTTAGAGTTTTATTTTTTTATAATGATGTAGATAGATAGATCTTTCAAAACGTGTTTTGCACATGTACCCCATATCGTAGCTAAAAATAATTGTTACGACTTATTAATTAATCGTGTAAAATTCTGAAATATTTTGAGTTTAAAATAGAAGTCGTAGAATACAACATGAAATTTATGGTTATATTTTTATTGTTATTTTATTAGGAATATAAATGTGTTGAATCTCATTTAATTAGTTTTATAAATGTTGTTCCGAATTCATGTATTTAAAATATAAAAAATGTAATTATAAGGCAAAATTTTAATTGACTAAAAGTCCTAAATCTTAGGACTTTCTATATTTCAGATTTTCTATATAATAGTTCAAATAAAGAAAAAAAAGTTTATTTAAATTTAAACTCCTAACATTTAGGGAAATAATTCCGTGTCTGCTTTATCTAGTGTGAAATTTATTTTTTAAAAAATAAAGTAATTAAATGACTATTTTGTCTTATGTAAAATCTATTTTTAAAAGGATTAAAAAGGCCAACAATATTTCTCTAATGAGTTTTGTGATTTTAATATAGTATATAACTTTCTAGATATATAAATATAGATACAAGTATTCTTATAAAGTCTCAACTTATAAAAAAAAAATAACTACTTTGCTTTACATCTTATTTTCACTGAAATTGCTTTTCAGACTTGGGAAAAATTCAACAAAGAACTTGTCCATCTTTTTTAATAAGAAAACTATGTTAAAAAGGCTAAAGTTTCTAAAAGAAAATTTTTATTTGAAATACTTCTGGAAAATATATTTATCTCTTTGTTAAGATGCTTGCGTGATTTTCTTTTTATAAATGTTAATATAGTATGTCACAGATTCCTTTAAATTTGTGATTGTCTATTTGCATCCTATTTGTCGAAACTATTATACCAAAAAGATATTAAAATGTTTCATTGCAGAATTTTAATATGGTCAAAGTCTTAAATATAATTTTTAGTCAAGGTAAAATCTTATTGATTTAAAATCCTAAATATAAGAAATTTCACCTAGTATATCAAATAAGGAAAGATTTTATATGTAGAGTTTTAATTGATTTTAAAATCCTAAATATTAGAAAAGAAGTAAAATACTATTTTGTCCAATGTAAAATTAATTTTTAAAAAGTAAAAAAGACGAACGACGTTTTGCTAAAGGAGTTCGTGCTTTTAATATAGTACTAGTCTTAAGGTACGCGCTTTGCGCGTGTATTCATTTTAATGAGTACATAGCTTTAAAGAATAGATAAACATTATCCATCTATTTCAATTTATATTGTGTAATTTGACTGGATAAGATATTTATTTAAGAAAGTATGAAATAAAAAATTTTAAAACTTGTGATCGTAAATATACCATGACATTTGAATACCTATAAAAATTTATCATTAGATATAAAATAAAGTGTTCATGCTGAATATTTTTAAAATTATAATAATTTAAACGTACTAAAAATATTATTATTATTATTATTATTTTTGTAACCAAGGGAGTATTAGATATTGTATTTGAGCTCAATAAATAAAGATATCATGCACCACGAAAATTCTCAGATGCCTAGGGCTGATTTTTGAGAACTTTCGTGGGAAACACCCAGGCAAACTGTTGCTATTTTTGTAATCTAATACAAAAAAATAAGTAACACAAAAATATTTTTATCACCACTTTTCAAAAAGTTGTCAAATAACACAAATTGAGAAATTAATACTTTGGTCCTTTAGAAATTTGGAAATGAAGATGTTGGCTCATAAAAGAATTGATGAGTGATAATATAAAATGACCAAAATTGAGTTGCTAGTATTCTGCAACAAGAAAATACTCTTCTTATTCAGTTAACTGAAAAATAATTTTACTTATGTGATGAATTTGAAAAAAAATCAATTTAGTTCTTTTGCTAGTTAGTTTATTCAAAGATTTAAGTATTGCTCTCAACCTTAAAGGTATTTTATTTCTAACATTTTATTGCTTGTTTTCAATATTAGAGTAATAACTTAGTTTTTCTTATTCAAATTCATAATATTTGTTCAAATTTTTAAAATTTTAGCTGCGATTATAACTTTATCATCTAAGCATTCTAAAGGATAAAAAATCCATAGTATGCATTCTCTTTTCAAAGGTTAAAAATAGATTTAACATTTTTCTTTTGAATTTTTATTTTTATTGACTCTTGCTAGCTCTTTTTCTTTCTCTATTTTATATTCTTAAATTTTATTATTTTTTGTAATTATCTAGTGTAGTCTAAAAGTATTATCTTATAAAAATTTATTTGATGAAAAGAATAGTTTATTTTTCGTCATGAAAAGAATAGTTTATTGGTCGAATATTCAAGTTATAATTGAAAAGAATGTTGAATCCTGAATAGACTTTATTCTAAAATGAACAGCATTTTGGTTTGTTCTCGTCTTCTTTTACTTCATGGTATGTTCATATTCCTTTTGTTCCTTCCCCTAGTTTCTAACTAATTTTATTTATTTGTTGATTTCTTACTAATCCAAGTAAAAAAGGATTTAATAAATGAAATAGCTCTAAGGTCCTATTATTAACAAATTAATATGGACGTGTTCAATTAAGGAAAGGAGTAAATTTTAGGATACATAATTCGAATAAAAAAATATTTAATAATTAAATTTTAGTTGATTTTGAAATCCTTTTTAGGAAAAAACTATCAAATTACAATTTTGTCAAATGTGAATTTTATTTTTAAATGGTAAAAGAAATGGGCGACATTTCGCTAAGGGATTTCGTGCTTTTAATACAGTATAAATATATAAATAGATAGATATAAATTATGGTGATTGCAAATCAATTTGTGTTATATCGTCAAATCAAAGTTGTTGGTGCACAAAAACTTATAGAAACAATTTACATGAACTTAGAAATTGAAGCAACACAAAGACCATCTCTTGCTAGTTTTTGGCTTAGAATTCAACCAAATACTAAAGTTGAGTATGACCATTACCAAAGACATATGAATAATGTTGCACCAATTACTATTGCCTCTTCTTTATTATCATCGCAATCTTCTAAAAAGACAACGATACATAGACCTTTTTGTGTTATTCAACAAATGATTAGTCAATCACAACCTTCACAAATTAATGATCTTGATGTCTATTTACTTGCAGGAATTATTGATATTGACAATGATGAAGGAAATAAAGACTTGTTAAAATATTGAAAATTTAACGAAAAAATATTTCCAATTCTTTCAAGAATGGGACGAGATGTGTTAACTATTTATGCTTCATCAGTAGCTTCCGAAAGCACTTTCAATACAACACGATTTCAAATTGTAGACTATAAATACTAGTTGGCAAAAGACACCTTAGTGACTATCGTCTTTTCTAGAGATTGAATTAAAGCGGAGAGAAATTTTTTTGGTCTTTCAGAAATTATTCTAGAAGATGATAATGTCTATAATGAAATAATATCTATCGGAGACGGCAGGAATGCAGAAGAACAAGTGCTATCAATTCCAGGCAAAGAACCACAAAAAGTTATTAACAATTTACGTAAATCATTTAAAAGAAATATATAATTTTATTTTAAATAAATACTTGTAACTTGTGTTAGAAACATAATGTTTACATTGCATTAAAAAAATAAAAGGCACTCAGAGCCTTTGATTTTTTCAACCCCTTAAAATTTGTATGTACTTAATATAACAACTTTTTTGAATTTTAATTTGAAAAATACTCCTAAATACCATCCCCAGGATTTATATAAATTATTTTCTTATTTAAACTATGTAACAAAATGTAATTCTTTCAATATTACTTTTTCTTAATATTTAACCTTATTAAAATCAGGTAAATGCATTGTACATGTAGCTCGTATCTTATAAATAAAAATGTATCTACATTAAGAATAAAGTACGTGTAATAGAAATTTATTTCCAAATAGATACAACATTGGTTTAAATAAAAAATCGTTATTACATTGATGCAATAGTTCAATTCAGAATAGTTTTCGATATTCTAAACCTGCAAAGATGAACAATTTAGATTAATTAATTATAAAAGATTTGTAATTATAGATACTTTATTGTATGAGATAATAATATGTTATTTTTTATTTTATCTCACTTAATATCTCTTTATAAATGACGTTTTTGATGTATATTCATCTTTGTCATTTCGATTGCTTTATCATGCCAAACATTATTTCTGGCGTTACTTGTCATCTTAAAAGTGCAAAATATAGTTGTCTATGTGAAAAATATGGTAAGAGAAGGCAAAAACGATGTTGTTTTTATTAGGAGAATATATTTTATATTAGGAAAGTATATTTTATATTAGGAGAATATATTTTATATTAGGAAAGTATCTTTAGTATTCCATATCTTCCATTGATTTGATTTAGTTCCTATACTAATCCCTATTGGTCTTTGATTTGTATTCTAGCACTATAAATAGGGATCATGTAAACCATTGAGAATCAATAAAGAAGATCATATTCCTTCATGGTAATCAGAGCCTTTTTACTCTAATTTTTTTTTTTTCGCCCATCCCCTCATCATGGGTGATGAACCGGCAACTACTAACAACAACAACTCTATTGCCGACAAACAACCACTACACCCGGCCTATACAGTCACCAACATCAACACATCACCAAATTTCGGCCCAACAGGAAATAATGCTCTCAACCCAAGTGATATCGGCACAGCTCTCACAAATTTGAATCTCAATTACACTGACCCACAGTGGTACATGGACACCGGTGCATCCTCACACATCACATCGGATTCAGGTAAATTAATCACTCCATGTTTATTACCTATAAATCCTATTTTTGTCGGTAATGGTGAACGTTTACCTATTAGTGGTTCCGGTAATGGCTTTTACAAACTT
>MCJB01002130.1:0-13014 GCA_002018475.1 Nicotiana obtusifolia
TGCAGATAACAATTAGCAGAGGACAGGAAAGGGGAACTCGGAACAGCAACCAGCTGGGAGAAGGATGCTCACTGTGTCTAGGAAGGCAACACTGCCATATTGGAAAGACACCTCTCGCAAGAATGCAACTGATAGCAGCTATGCTCTACTCAGCAAATGAATGGATGATGGAATGCTTTCAAACTTTGGAAAGGCAACACTGCCATATTGGAAAGGCACATCCTGGAGGGAGGCAACAGATTACTACTAACCTTTGTTATTTTGCAGGAACCTGGAATAAAAACTTACCTATGCATTACTCCAAGACAAGGACCAAGAAGAATTGGCCTATTACTTGCAACAGCTGGCAGTGGATTGGAACACCTATAAGGAGCAGCAGCAAAGGAACAGGAAACTTGTCTAACACAATGTGCTCATTGGGCTCACTGGTTTTGGGAAGCAGCAGCAAATTGGATGCTCTGGGCAGCAAGAAGAAGGGAGATGGATGCTCAATGTTTCTGGGAAGGCAACACTGTCATCTTGGAAAAACAACTCTCAGAGGAATGCTACTGATTACAGACTTGCTATACTCAGCAAAGGAAGGGATGATGGAATGCTCACTGATTTTGGGAAAGACCTATTCTTCGACAAACTTCCAGCTGGTGGTATTAGCACAATGTGCTCATTCCACTGAAAGGGAGGAGAAGATAGGAATGAACATAGATGCAAAGAAGAAGAATGATATGACTTGGTCGACCTTTGATAAACCAAAATCACATAATATCAGAGGAAGATGCCTTGTGAAACAAAATGAAGCAATGATCGAAACTACAATCACCCCAGACAGATTGACATATGCAGATTGCAAGAGTAAATTGGATCAGATACTTACATCTATACTCTTGTTGACACAGAGACACACTGATGAGAAGAATAATATTACCTATACAATATTAGAGCACCATCCAGTGGTATTAGCATGTTTACATGCTCAACCTGGAGGCGTGATAAAATTGTATAGGCAATATTTCCTAAAATCAACAAACAATGGAAGTAACTGCCAGGAGTCTCAGCAACTGCCAGGAGATGCATCACTGGAAAAGCTCTCCTCATGGAAACAATTGCCAGGAGACTCAGAAAAGCCAGAACACTCCATGGAAGACAGCATCAGCAGAAATAGCAACAATCGCACCTCCAGTTGGAAGCACACACAACAACAAAGCAGTCAGCGACACTCCAGAAATAATCCAGCAACACCTGTGATCAAGATAATGCAAACAGCAGCTCCCTTCATCATTCAGCTACATCACAATCAGCAATCAAACTCACTGGAAACACCAAACAGACAGTTAATGACAACACCCCCACGAGATTGGTCACCTCTGCACACACAACAATTAAAGGACAAGCAAAAAGCAGTCAAAAGAGACACAAAACACATCCATCAGGAAATCAGCTTCTTTGACATCTGTTATTACATGAAAAGGTTATTGGCGCAATTGCTTTGTGTGGTATTAGCGTCTTTGACGCTCAATCTATTGCAATTGCACCAATCACCTTTTCTAAACAGTTGGTACTCCCCATATGATCCCCTTCTCATTGATTTCACAAGCACTCATGCGCGCAGCAACAAATCCTCAAGGAACGAAAGCAGCAGGAAATACAACAATGCCAGCAGCTCAGAAACAGGAAAGACAACAGAAACGAAAGACAGCCATCCCAACAAAGGGAATTATCAATATCAGCAGCAGAAACATCATGAAACAAGTCACCAATCACCAAAAGAAGAAGCAGCAGTCAAACTCAACAGCAACGGCCACTGGAAACATCAAACCAATGTAAATGACCTCCACAACATAGCATGCAGCACCAAGCAAATGGAAATAGCAGCACAGATAATTAGGAAAGTCGAATTAGAAGCATTCCCCAATCCTTTTGTAAACACACTTAAGACTAGGATGATTGACCTAGTAGTACTTCACTCTATTTTTGTACAGATGAATATCCATCAACTTAATAAGATGGATATTCATTCCTCTAAGCTAGGTCGGAAACATTTGATACTTTTATTGCCCTCGTACCTATGAGTCAAGGTACATGTACTTTTTTGGGGAGGTAAGGTTCATGTCCCCCTCCGAATATGTAAATCTTGCTAATTAACATCAATAAAGAAACATATTTAAAATAAATAAATAAAAAAAAATTTAGGGAAGCAGTGGGAAGTATTAACCTAGGGTTGTGACTCAATTCAAAGAAATCATTATAGAACTCAATTCCTCAAGAGGTTGTAAATATAAGGAATTGTGATAAAGAGGCTTCTCAAATTATAGGTCTCGTTCAAAGATTAGATACAGAGAATGGCTCATAAAGTTGTTCCGATTCTATCCCCATTTCCATAGCAACATAATGAATGACATATGACAAAGTGGAACCGGGAACAATAAGGGCATATACATCATGAGATTGGACAGTTGATATACCTGTAACCACAAATGGGGAAGCCTCCGACTTTTGACGCCTCCTCATAGCATAAAACCTGTTGGGCCCTCCCGAGCTCTTGATACCACCCCTAGCTGCTCCACGCCTTGCGGGCGCCATAGTGCTTCGAGTGGGGGGAGGCGCTGTGGATGTAGTAGCTACAGAAATGGCTGGCTGTGCCGCACCCCCGTCCATGTCCTGGCAAGAAAAACGGCAATCTCTTTGAATATGACCCCCCGTACCACAGTCGTAGCATACATTGGTACCACAATGACATATTCCCGAATGACATCTCCCACACTTCACACAACGGGGATGAGGTCCGCTAAACTGACTCGCCCCACTAACCTGATATCCACCCTTTTTGCATACATCATAAGCACCCCCCTTATCCTTCCTCCAGGCCTCCAATGAAGGAGTAACAAACCCCGTACCGGTTTGCTATGTGGCCTTTAGAATGTCCCAAACCTGCCACCCTTAACATGCTACTGAGCATACTCACAACACGACACCAAATGTTCCTTCCCGCACATTAGGCAGACCGGGATGGTTGTACCCAACCTAGGGCATTTGTTCTTCTTGTTCCCCCTCTTTCCACAGTCATAACATATTTCAAGAGTCATCTATCGTGTTCCCAAGTGACGCTTCTTGCAAATCTAACAATCTAGTTCATTAGCACCAATAACCCTCTTTTATTTCTTAGATTCACTCACCACACGATCCGGTGGTGCGGTGACATTGGTAGGAACAAGGGCACGTGCCCGACCAAGAACTTCTTCCAATCCCTCCACGGCTTGACGCATTCTCCCGACGAACTCTTATGCAATCTCCCCCAAATTCAATGACAGGGTCATTTCCTCATCGCTGCTTCGAACTCGTAGATTATTCATCTAGAAAGTGATACATAATAAGGACATTAGCACCCTATCCTAGGCTCCATCGCACGACTTGGAGTATCAAAGTAGTGTGAAGTTCTTACATGTCCCACTAGCCTGCTCATTATAGATGTGGTCGACAACATACCGATAAGAAGGACTCTAGTAGACACAGCTCTGAGACATCCTAGGACACATTAAACATAGGCTCTGTTACGAAGTTTACCATACCCCGACCTCGAGGAGCGCAATCGGCGCTCAACCGAGTGAACCTGGCCGAGCAAGCATATTAGATTTCCTTCTACCCAAACTCAACCACGAATAAAGAGGAGATGCACTCCATTAATCAAACATAGAAAAGATTTCATTAACAACTCCCATTTTATTTCTATTAGCAGCTTCATTCATAATTTCTAAAATATTACAAGTTTATAGATATAATGAAAAAACATGTTTTCCAAATAACAACACTTCTAGTTCAATACCTAACATCAAACACCACCCAAAACCTATCTACGGAGCCTCTAAGTACAATAGAAGAGTAGTATGGAAGTGCCTGCAACAAGGCCCCGGCTGTACCTCAAAATACAAAGTACAACATCAAATGACATCAGGCCCGGAATAGAGTAAGGCTCACCAAAACTTGCCGAATAAGGAGTAACTGCTAACGAGGACCAAAGTTGCCCGCTGATGAACCACTTGTATCCATTGAAGATGCACAGCCCCCTGCAAAAGGGACGTTAGTACATAAGGAATAGTACTAGTATGTAAAGCTAAATGTCCTCTTTCAAAATAGAATTCCCATATAAGAAAAGGAAAGCCATAGAAACACCAAGTCACAATCAACCATATCCAAATGTCCAGTTAAAACATAACAATTTTTAAAATATGAAATTAGTATTTATATTTGGTTAGGAGATCATTAGCACCGATAAACAACATTGCTTTTAGCACGGAGTCCGATCATTCCCACTCGGCCAGGCCATTTCCCCACGAACAATGTGGTTTGACATGTGATGTAGAAAAAAAAGAAGTTACCAAGAGTAGTACCACCAGGTGCGCAACATGGCGTCCGATCTCCACCCAATCAGCTCGGCCGCCTTCCCACATATGTCGTGTGGGTTGACTTTTCCAATTCACAACTTTTATCAGTTTCATCCAAATTAAGGAAATAATATCAACACATCAATCACATCCCAAATAAGGGGAATAATCACTATCCACCCCTACACCAGCACGTGTAGTTTTGGGTATGGGCCTTATGACCCACCCTTCCTCGGTTTGCTAATGATACTCCCCAAAATATTTTTGGTTTGCACACAAGGGAAACAAAAGAATAAATATATTTACCTCATCATCTTTCATATTCTATAAATCTGCACTAGTATTTTCAACAAATAACAACAACTATATTTCATTGGCTTGTTGGGCCATTCACAAGGTTCTTTATTCATGGCACGGTAGCCGTATTTCATATTATACACTTTTATTTCTTTCCTCTCATGTATCATCATCATAAATATCAACATATATAATATTCCGAAAATCACAACTTTAAGTTCACTAGAAATAACGAATTTAAGCACGATAGATTTCTTTCCAAGAAATGGAGTAAAATGATTGGCAATCGATGCGCAAGTTAAAATAATAAACAGGTAACACATCTTTTATTCTTGAAATACTTTTTCCCCAAAAGGGCAATACACAATTTCCTCTCACGAATATGTAAGAACGCAAAACACATTGAAAATAATCACAAAGCATAGCGTTAGTTAAAGCAGCCACATATGGGCATGACCTGGGTACATAAGCTTCTAGGCAATTATATTTTTGAAATAATTTTGGAAAAGTTGAATCAAAGCTCATTTCAGAATCTTTCTCACATCATCTTATTTCATTGGCACCA
The DNA here is from genome assembly GCA_002018475.1 of Nicotiana obtusifolia. Classification (NCBI taxonomy): domain Eukaryota; kingdom Viridiplantae; phylum Streptophyta; class Magnoliopsida; order Solanales; family Solanaceae; genus Nicotiana; species Nicotiana obtusifolia. Next base: position 5,239 of record MCJB01002130.1, read on the forward strand.
TTAGCAACAAGTATAACTTTCGTTCTTAGCACGTTGGCCCCACTCTATATCCCCAATTCACTTATTTCATGTTGAAGCATCTTTATAGATTATCAACAATAAGACATTTCCAATCAAGACTTTAGGTATACATATGAGCAATTGAGAGTCTTAGGCATATCGAGTTTTTCTTACAGAATTTGGCATACTACCTTTCATTTGAAACACGACTCAAAGCAAAAACATTTTAATACGCAACACATTCTTTGAACATATATCTTTCGAACATAAGGCTCATTCGAAATAGTCAAGTTCATAAGGGATAACTCGGAACATAGGAATTAGGAACTTGAGCCTACCATACTTGAAACTTACGGGAACGTTGTGGAATTCGATTCTAAGAGAGAGGTTTAGCCAATTTACCTAAAATTCACCCCTTAATGATACTACAATGAACCACTACACCAAGAAACTTCAGTTTACAATAACAACATCCAATGGGAACAACATTGGTAAAAAATCCCATAGTTTAGGCCATTTAGGCATTTTATCAAACACCTTGTAGGCGTGAATCTCTATATCTCTTAACCATAGAATTAGTTCATCCAACTACTACGAATTACCAAACATTTATCCCACCATCATTCTTAAACAACTCATAACTTCCAACATCACATTCATGACCATCCATCCACACCCAACCAACAAAATTCCATCAAATAATCACCTTGCAATATCTACAATGGTTACGTATTCAGATTGGGAACTTATGGCTTCTAGTCACCATATTGTAAGTTCCTATACTTACTCATATTCTCATAATATATCCATTCATGTAAGTCTAAGGATGTAGGATTACCTTTGGAAGAAATCTTGCAAAACCCTCCTTTGAGTTCTTAAAGAACACCAGAAAGCAATTTATAGTAAACACAAGTTACCAACAACAGAAGAGAAAGAAGAGAATATATCAGCAAGTTTGTTGCAGTACAAAGACCCAGCAGACAACCTCTACAATCAAGACAAGCAAAATAAACTCTGGGCCGAAATACATAACAAGCAAAGCTATAAACTTTAAGCCCCAGCAATCCAAAGCAACAAAAGAAACCAGCAAAGACAGAGATAGAAGAATCAGAACTGAAGTACAATGGCCTCCCGCAACCATATCAACAGGATATGCTTTTTATAGGGCAAGGTCATTGGCGCAATTGTTTTGTGTGGTATTCGCACCACCGGTGCTCATTCTATCACAATTGCTCCAATCACCTATCACCTATAATAGCACAATCCACCACAAGCTTAGCATAATCTACACACAGGCAAATCGCAGCACCCCCCGTATGCGAAAACTGATCCAATCTTGCCAACAAAGGAACTGGGAACGAACAACATGAATGATCTATGTATAGAGCTCCTAGAATCTTTACATAACCATTGTATAGGACTAACACCTCTCTATCATGGTATCAATAATCAACAATTTAGAACGACTAGATACATGTACTTTTTTGGCGAGGTAAGGTTTATGTCCCCCTCCTTTGTAAATTTTTGCAAAGCTATAAATAAACAACTCATTTCAATCAAAAAAAAAAGTTCTTAAAGAAATACTTGAAGAACTTTGTATTTTTTGGAGGATTTAGTTTTACGGTGGAATTGATGGAATGAAACACCTAATTGGTAAGGGGGAGTTGGAGGTCTCGAGAGAATTGAGGAAAACCTCAAAGTTCGGCCAAGAGGAATGGGGAAAAATTAACCCCGAAATGAGTATATAATGTTTCGGGCGCCACGGGTGGTGTGGGACGCTGCCTATGGCGCTAGTTCCAGAACCTCAAGATTCCCAGCACCAGAGATAGCGCCCCACGCTACCCTGGGCACTAGCGATGGGAAATTATATCTATTTCACCCGGAAATGGGCATAACTCTCTCATACGATGTCCGAATTCGACGATTTTTTTTGCAATGGCTCTGTAATTTTCATATGGATCTAATGTTTTAATCAAAGTTGAATTTGGAGCTCGTTTGCTTAATGTGATACCACTTGTACTCGAAGAAAGAAAGTTGAAAAATCATAGAAATCTCCAAATTATATTCCGACATACGCCCGAGTCCAAAATCACCATTCAGATATAACAGATCACCAAAACTCCGTTCCGAGGTCCAACACCAATTTTTAAGATACGAAATTAATATACATTTTTGGTTGGGAGATAATTAGCAGTGATAAACTGCCATGCTTTTAGAACGGAGTCCGATCATCCCACGTGGCCAAGACATCTCCCCACAAACAATGTGGTTTGATATGTGATGCGAAAAAAAAAGAGTTACCAAGAGTACTACCACCATGTGTGCAACATGGCGTCCGATCTCCACCCGATAAGCTAGGCCGCCTTCCCACATATGTCGTGTGGGTTGAATTTTCCAATAAACAACAATTATAAATTTCATCCCAATTAAGGAAATAATATCAAACCATCAATCACATCCCAAATAAGGGGAATAATCAAAATCCACCCCTACACCGGCACGTGTAGTTTCGGGTCTAGGCATTATGACCCACCCTTCCTCGGTTTGTTAATGATAATCCCCAAAACATTTTTGGTTTGCACACAAGGAAAACAAAAGAACAAATATATTTACCTCATCATCTTTCATATTGTATAAATCTACACTAGTATTTTCAACCTATCACAACAACTATATTTCCTTGGCTCTTTGGGCCATTCACAAGGTTCTTTATTCATGGCACGATGTATGTATTTTATATTCTACACTTCCATTTCTTTCATTTCATGCATAATCATCATAAATATCAACATATATAATATTCCAGAAGTCACAACTCTAAGTTCACTAGAAATGAAAAATTTAAGCACAATAGATTTCTTTCCAAGAAATGGAGTAAAATGATTGGCAATCGATGCGCAAGTTAAAATCATAAACAAGTAACACACCATTTATTCTTGAAATACTATTTCCCCAAAAGGGAAATACATAATTTCCACTCAGGAATATGTAAGAACGCAAAACACATAGAAAATACTCACAAAGCATAGCATTAGTTAAAGCTGCCACATATTGGCATGACTGAGTACATAAGCTTCTAGGAAATTCTATTTTTGATATAATTTTGGAACAGTTGAATCAAAACTCATATCTTAATCTTTCTCAGATCATCTTATTTCATTGGCACCATTACCCACAAGTATAACTTTCATTCTTGGCACGTTGGCCCCACTCTATATCCCCAATTCACTTATTTCCTATTGAAGCATCTTTATAGATTATCAACAATAAGACATTTCCAATCAAGACTTTAGGTATATATATGAGCCATTGAGAGTCTTAGGCATATCGAGTTTTTCTTACAGAATTTGGCATGCTAACTTTCATTTTTTTTTTTTTTATTGCAGGATATGTTAATCCTCCCACAGAAAATATTTAAGTGTAACACATTCTACTGACATTCAACAAGTACAAGAGTTAGAATAGAGAAATGTGTGTTCTAAGTTAAGAAGGATGGATCATGGACAATTCTTTTTGTAGCAGCAAACTCATTGTATGCTTAAACTAGTTCCATTGGAAAGGCAAAACTTTATTGATCACAATTTGTTCAAAGAGAACTCCCTATTCATTTCAGAGTTCAGATGTGGCAGGATTGGAACCAAAAATGCTGATTACAATGGTCCTGGAAAGGTCCCATTCTCCCTCTGCTCATTCCATCTATCTATCCATTCACCAGGGCAAAGGGATCGGTAATACTTGGCAAACTTGTCACATTCAGGAGCGCCTTCACCTTTTGCAGCTATGCATCGATGATATTCAACATATCTTGTGAAGCAGTGCCTTGTCTGATTTGTAGTAGGGAAACGGAAGTCAGCAGGCGCCGTCTCAAGCTTGATCTCAGGGGTCTCATCCGCTGATTCTTGATCCCCATTCCCAGAAGTCTCGTCTTCAGTACTTTCGGTGCTTTCTTCACCAGCAGCCTCTACAGGAGGAGAGGCTTCATTAATTTCAGGTGCTGCTGAATCAGAGGCTCCACTGCTTTCTTCAGGTGCAGCAAGGACAACTTCAATGCTCTCAATCACTGGGGTTTCCTCAGTTTTGGAAATATCTTCCTCAGATGGAGCAATAGAAGAGGTCTTAACCTCAGTTTCTTCCACTGGATTTGCCACCGTGGTAGATTTCTCTTCTATCTCTTTCAGCAAATATTGCTGCACATCCAGGATTTGGAAAAAAGTTTGTCATTTGCTGGAAAAGCCTCTATCAGAGGGAGGAAATCTCAGTAGGTCAACGAAGCAAATGGTTTTAGATGTTTCCTGTAGTTGAGCTATGGGGAATCCAACAGAAGTATTGTCAATAGAAACAAGTTCCTTGGGAGTGCCCACATGCATCTACAGTATCAAAATAACGGAAGACTTGAAGAGCTTACAAACTCGTAAACAGGCAATGGGACGCGCCAGAATTTGGAAAAAAAAAAGTTGTCATTTGCAGAAAAAGCCTCTATCTGGGGAAAGGAATCTCAGCAGAACAACAAAGCAAATGGTTTTAGATGCATCCAATAATAGAGCTATTTGGAATCCCACATAAGCATAGTCAATAAAAACAATTTCCATGGTAGTGCCCACATTCATCAGTAATATCCAAATAAAGGAAGACCTGAAGAGCGTACAAGCTCGTAAACAGGCAAAACTGACACACCAGAAAACCAAGTTACTATTAAAAGATTCCTGAACAGGCAAATAGCAAATTCCACTTACTTTAGATGGGGACGACAAACAGGGTAGTGTGATGGGGGTGAAACCTTCTTAACTCACAAAGTTTTAAGCCTCCCAACTCGTGCATTTTTCTCTATTTTGACCTGCCCCCGCCTTAGTATAAACCCTTTCTGCATCACTTAAGAGGTCTTTTCTTTTCTTTTTTTCACCTAATGAGTTTAACGTGCTATTATTCTCTAAAATTTCTTTTAATCCGCCCTGCACTGTGATGCTTTTGATTATTGAAAAAAAAAATTAACCACCTCTGATGATTCTGATTTGACCTGCCTCGCCCTGTTGCCAATCTCTAACTTTTTGTCACTTCGTCGTGTAAACCAAAATCCTATAGATAGATACGAAAACAGCATAACAAGGAGCCAAAAACTAACTTTTATCAAATGACCGTCAGCTGATTATTAGCTCTAGTTTCCTCTCAAAATCGCGAATATTTTGAAGTAGTTGAACAGACACCCACAATTAAATTTAAAATATCAGAAAAATAAATTAAACTTTAACTGAATTAGAAATCAGGCTCTCAGCTATACATGCCAATTACACTTGCCTGAGACTTTCCGATCCTTCTTCCAGTGCTACTAATTTCTTATTATAAAAGATCCTCATTTAAATTTGCATATTTCTGAATCTATACATCATTCAATAAAATCAAATTCGTCGATTAAGAAATTAAGAAAATTAATCAACTAAACATCAATCCAGAATTAGCTGAGATCTGCTGAGAAATTCGATAAAAGATAATGAAAAGAGAAGTACCTCAGATAAAGATGGGGAATTTGAGCTGTCGACTTCTGCCATTGGCGAAGGAAAATTAGCTGATGGGCTTAGGTTTTTGGGTAGAAAGTTCGAGTACGGTGAGTAAAGAATCTATTCTACGGGAAGAGAAGGCAAGAAACGGGGAGGCTATCAGCCGTTAGACACGTTGCGGATATCGAGCTGCGGCCCGTGGGCTTAACTGCCTCGCCGTCTTTACTGGGCTTCTTTAGCTTGGTAAGGGTGAAGTATCCAATTAGCCGCTTTAGTATAGAAAATGGTAAGAATGACACCAGGATATAAAGAGTCACTATTTAAGAATTATCTAATATATTTTAAATTTTAGTTTTTCAGGATATAAAATATTCTAAAATGTTCTTGTATGGGCTAAAAATTATCATAATTATATATGGGCCAAGTCAACATTAAGAGAGAGCATTCGAAGGCTACCACGCATCATCGATGTGTTTTCAACAAAGGACGAAGACGAGGTCGAGTTGACTTAGCAGAAGGACTGGAACGAGCACTCCTTTTAGCAGGGCAATAACGGCTAGTTTTAGAGATAAGACCTTATAGAGAATATTCTCGGGAATATTTCTCCCAATGGTGACTACTGTGGCTACCAATCCTATTCCATATGACACTTCAAATACTGTAAATGAGGATAGCATAAAGCAAAGAACAGGAGATCACATTTCTTCTTCTATTGCGGGAAACCAGCTCACTGGCAATAATATCTCACTTCCAGTGGTAATTGCTGTGGCTGCCAATCCAATCCTAAATGACAATACAAATACTTCCAATGTTGATAGCATAATGGATAAAATAGGAGATGGATAGTCTGCTCGATTTCCTGTCAAATTGCATTATACTGCAAATGAGCAGTTATATAAAACTGCTGAGCCAGTGATGCAAATGCCACAAGAAATAGCTCATTCTCATGCGTCTACAAGTCATAGCAAACAAGTCAGATTTGATGCTTCCCCACAAATATTCCAATAGCCTAAGGATCAAGTACAAAATAAGGAGACTACTCTGCCCACAGTACTGAACATTAACACCCCTGCCTCCACAAGCAATATTCAACAGGTCAGTCTTGAAAACTTCACTAAAACAGCCCAGCAAATGAGTGATCAAACACAAACCAATACTACTGCACGACACACACCAGCTATAATACACCAAACTAAGGAACAGACCCCCACCTCACATAATGCCCTCCCCAAAGTCTCATCCAATTTTGACAAGCCAAAGCACCCCAAATCAACAAGAGAAGCAACAGTCAAGCCAACTGTTACACCTACAACACAGAACCATCCAGTCACTATGTCAAGCCCACTAGCTAACACCAATATCAGAGGAAAATTTCAAACCAGTACCACCCCTCCCCCCCCCCCCTCAATCTTATGTGACAAGATTGAGAGCCAGACATGAAGCCGAGATAACCCCAATTCAGTTTACCCCTCCAGTCATCACAACAAAACAAGGTAAACCAGCTGTCATATTCAAAAGAGAGGACTATATGATCAAATTTGCTGAGCGATGCAAGTACACTGTGGTAGGCAAGTTTCTCAATACAATGCCAAGAATGGAAGTTATTAGGAAAAGCTTTATAGCTCAGACTGAGCTAAGAGGAGAAGTCAAAATTGCCCACTTCAATGCTAGAACTGTCTACATTGATTTGGACAAGAGTATGATCATGCTATAGTCTGGACCAAACAATTCATGTACATACAAGGTCAAATGATGAAGCTGGAAGCATGGAACCCGACTTTCAAACCAAACGAGGACTCACCAATCGTCCCAGTTTGGATAGTCGTCCCTGAACTTCCATGGCATCTGTACTACATGGAAATACTCACTCCTCTGCTCTCGCCAATAGGAAAAGCTCTCTTCCTTGACCTTGCCTCATTTCAGAAAACCAGAGGGAGCGTTGCAAAGGTCAAAATTCAAATCGACCTCACCAAAGAAAGGCCAACACATGTGTGGCTAGGCTATGATGAAGATGTGAATGGAAATGGTCAGTGGCTGGAAGTTCAATACGAAAATATTCCGGAATACTGCACACATTGCAAGCATCAGGGTCATTTAAATCAAAATTGCCAAGTAAAAAAGAAAAAGGAAGAGAACCAGAAAAGAAAAGAAGGAGATGCAGTTGTAAGTAGTAGTTCACAAGCTCAAAGTCTTTCCAAAAATAAAGCTACTACCTCCCAGCAAAGAGAAAAAACAATGACTGCCACAACTCTGCTGATATCAAAGGAACAGAACAAGGATCAAA
>MCJB01002131.1:1447-13012 GCA_002018475.1 Nicotiana obtusifolia
AATTGAATTTGTTCGTGGTGCTAAGGATCCGTGAATCAATTTGATACTAAATAACAATATGGTAAAATCGATTGAAATGTAAGAAGGAATAAAGATATGAACTGGAATGAGCAATAAGAATAATGGTAAAATCCTCGTATGAACAGTGTAAATGGTATCAAGCAACTAGAAAAGTGATGATAAAGTTGAGAGAATCTGATCTCCCTTCATGGAGTACAAAAAATGCCTCTTATAGGCCCAAAGCTAGAGTTCTAAGTAAGATAAATAACTGATTACAAGATAAATCCCCCAAAATACGGGATAGAATTTCCTCAAATCGTGGTACAACGGCTAAGATGGTTGAGATAATTACTCCTGGCGAAATATTCGGTGAGTGGCGGGATATGCGGATCGAGGCCGGTCTTTAAGCTCTTAGTGTTCCTCGATCGGTTATACCGGTCTGTCTTGTCCCTGCTGCTTCGACTGTCATACCCGACCTCTCAATCCCGGACCGGGAAAGTTCGACCTCATACTGCCTCCATTCCGACTCCCTCAGGTTATGCCCGACCCGATGGCACATAGCTGTAACCGACCCGATTTCGTATAAATGCATCCGACCCAATACAAAATCGACGAAGGGTTTTTAATATATAGGTGTATATAGTTAAGGGAGGTTTTAGGGACACCGGATAGTTTAAGTAGGTATGACAAAAACATGATGGTTTATGGGGGTTTTAAGATATTCACTCTAATTAAAATTTTAAATCTATTCGCATCTTCTTCTAAATATGGAAACAACACAAAGCAGCGACCACGAGCGAAATTGAGGGGAGGTGCTTTATACGAACTAAGTGTTTTGTTTCTCATCCTTTATATGATAGCTCCACTAGGACCGTGGAGGAGTTGATTGGAGTTGATCGCTGGAATTTCTGGAAAGCTATAGCTCTAACCTCTTTCTCATTTAGTAATACATTCAAAAAAGTATAATATTCCCTATGCAGAGGATTCGGATCTCCTTGAAATTGAATCTACCGTCGTCTGAACTTTTTCAGGCACCAACGAGCTTGCTGGAGTAATTTTGGGGGCTTGGGCAGGTTTGAAGAGTACCCATTTTGTTTGCAAAGAAAAAAAAAGGGTCCCAGAATTGTCGTAATGGTATTGTGGCCATGAAACCTCGAACGAAGAAGAAGAGAAATTAAAGAAAAAATGATGAAGGAAGGGAGGGGTGGGTTTAGGAGAGCTGGACGTGAAGAAAGAAGGAGACAGAGGCTATCTAGAGAGATTTCCTTTTTCTTTTTAAATTTTGGCCTTTCTTATTTATTTCTTATTTTAGTGTTTCTTTAAAAAACTAGAATCACCAAATGCACGCTCTTTATGAGCGTGATAGACATGCATCCTTACCATATTAGCATTGTGATTGTCACGTAAGTATGGTCAATGGTCAAATATGTTTATTAGTAGGCATTTATCAAGTAGAGGTGCTTAAATGGAAAAGTCCTAAGTTTATTTATCAGGTTGACAATGGGTGCAAGTTTAGGTGGTCCGGAGGTCATTTTGCCTAGATATTTTCATGCACTTAAAGTCAAATAGGTCTGAAATGAAAAAATTGCACTTCAGATGCACTTAATGCCAAATAGGTCTGAAGTGCAACCAATATTTTCATGCACTTAAGGCCAAATAGTTATGAAGTGAAAAAAAATACTTCAGATACATTTAAGGCAAAATTGGTCTGAATTACAACTAATGTTTTCATGCACTTAAGGCCAAATAGGTCTGAAGTGAAAATATTGCACTTCAGATGCACTTAAGGCCAAATAGTTTTGAAGTGCAACCAATATTTTCATGCACTTAAGGCCAAGTAGGTCTGAAGTGCAAATTGCCAGAAACAAAAATTTATTCTTTGAATTTCAACAATCCAATACACAATTTAACATCTAAATCCACTCCAACAACAACAACAACTACCCAGTAAAATCCCACTAATGGGGTCTGGAAAGGGTAGTGTGTGCGCAGACCTTACCTCTACCCCGAAGGGGTAGGGCTGTAAGACCCTTGCTCAAGAAGACAAAACCTCCAAATATCATCAGATGAGCTCAAATTTGAAACATAACCTCCAAATATCATCAAAAATAAATCTCGGTCAGTAATTTGTCAAAACAATAATAAATCTAACAAACTCATTTTACAATTAAGAAGAAGAAGAAGAAGAAGAAGAAGAACAAGAAGAAGAGGAAGAAGAGAGAAGAAGAGAGAAGAAGAGGAAGAAGAGGAAGAGGAGGAGGAAGAAGAGGAAGAAGAAGAAGAAGAAGAAGAAAAAACCCCAAGGAGTAGTAAAACATAAAGCGACATAGCAGCTCACCACTGTAAAACACCATAAACTATTGTCACGACCCAAAACCCACTATAGGCCGTGATGGCGCCCAACGTACCCGTTGGGCAAGCCAATGGTGAACTATCACATTAATTATTTATTTTATTACTTTTGAAATCATAAATTTTATTAAGGAAGGAAATCTACACTTTTAAATCCACGGGAACGTACATAAGTAGTAGTTTATAAAAGAAATAGAAGGCGATAATGATATATAAATCCGTAAGCAACAACTAGCATATCCCACAACCCAGTGTTACAAGTGCATGAGCATTTACTAAAGAATACAATAATAATACAACATCTGTCTAGAATGTAAATAAGACAGGATAAACTAAATAGTACGATGAAGACTCTGTAGGCTGCGATCCGCAGCTTGGAATGCAGCTCACCATAAAGTCTCCTCAACAGCTACGCCAACGCACCAAGATGACCACCAGATGAACATGTCGGATCAGAAGTGCAACATGAGTACGTAAATCAACGCATACCCAGTAAGTATCTAGCCTAACCGCAAAGAAGCAGTGACAAGGGGTCGACATCGACACTTACTAGAGATCCAATAAAGCAATATAATAAATCATAAGTAGATATGAAGCACACAACAATAATGGGGTAAATCTGTAAGTTACGTAATCTTTCAAAAAATTTCTTTTAAAGGTATGCATTTCTCAGTCTTGTATTCTACCTCAACAGCTCAGATGTTTCAAGTGCCAACATCAAACGGATAAGGAATACCATATAAAATGCCAGGCATCAGTGGAAGGATAGTCTCGTGAATATTCGACTGCCAGCGATATAACGCACGACTATGCCGAGGTCGTTCGGCCAGATCCAAAATAATGTGCACATTGCCGAGGGTTAAGCTGCACGTACCATAGATGAATCTATTATACTGTCGAGGCATTTAGCCCGCTCCACACGAAAGGAAGGAACTTATTACAAGATACATACTTACAATACAGTACATGAGCACAAAGTGAATATAACCTTTACCTTTTCTCAAATATCTTGTCAACAACTCAAGGTGATAAGGCTCACACACACACACACACACACACACACACACACACACACATATATATATATATATATATATATATCCACTTCAATTTCAATTATAAATTTCAATTAATTAAGTCAGCAGAGTGACTTCAAGTAATTCACATATTACATGATAAGGTCCTAAGTCTATCCGGACATAAACATGTTTTAGCTACGTACGGATTCTCGTTACCTCGTGCGTACGTAACACCCACAACTAGTAGCACATAACAATTATATCACCTAGGGGTAGTTTCCCCATCACAAGGTTAGACAGGAGACTTACCTCGCTCCGAAGTTCCATAGCGGCTCCAACGCCACTTTAACACTCAACTCCAAGCCAAACGTTCCGAAACTAGTCAAACAATCACGGAAGCCAATAAAAATATACTCCAACCTCATATTTAATTAATTCATAACACTTCCCAACTCTGCTCGCAAAGCCAATAAAGTCGACCCTCGGACCCACATGTCCGGATTCCGAATATTTTTGAAGATAAACTTTATCCATAACACCACTATTCAAATATATAATTTATTCCTAATTCTATGCCCAATTTTGTGGTAAAAATCCAAAAATGCCAATTTCTAGATTTTCTACCAAAATCCCATATTTAAATCCATATATAAATCATGCATTTAACTCACAATGTGAAGAAATCACTTACCTCATAATTGATGATGAAAATGGCACTCCAAAATTGCTCCAAAGTCGGCTCCCATGGAAGAAATGAAGTGAAAATGAGTCAAACCGCCGATTTTGAAAGAACACTGCCCAGTCTGACCTTCTTCACGAACGCGGCACTCCCCTCGCGTTCACGAAGCACAACTAGCTTCAGCTCCAAAATCCCCCTTTGCGATCGTGAAGACAGGCTCACGAACGCGATGCCTTACCAGGCCTGACAATCGCGGATGCGAAACCATCCTCATAAACGCGTAGGCCAAAAAATTCCCTGGCCCAACTTACCTTACGCGAACGCGGCCAGTCCATCATGAACACGAAGCACAACTGCTTAGACCTTCGCGAACGCGACTGCCTTATCGCGAACGCGTTGAACAAAAAGGCCCCTAGTCCAAAACCTTATTCGCGAAGGCGTCTCTCTCTCTGCGTTCGCGAAGGACAAAACTAGCACCAACAACAACATTTCATCCAAACTTGATACCGAAACCATCTCGAGACGCACCCGAGACCCCCGGGACCCCGTCCAATCACACCAACCAGTCCAAAACATGACACGAACCTGCTCGAGGCCTCAAATCACACCAAATAACATCAAAACTATGAATCGACAATCGAAACCTTTCTTTCAACTTTCAAACTTCCAAACTTCAACAAACACATCCGCATCATATCAAAACATTCCGGAATGATGCCAAACTTTACGCACAAGTCACAAATCACGATATGAACCTATTCCAAGGCTCGGAACCCCAAACGGACATCGATACAAAATCCACTTCAAACCAAACTTATAAAATTCTTAAACCTTCAAAATGCTAATCTTCCATAATAAGCGCCGAAATGCTTCCAGACCACCAGATACTCAACCCGAACATATGCCCAAATTTGAAATCATCATACAAACTTATTGAAACTTTCAAATCCCGATTCCGAGGTCATTTGCTCAAAAGTCAAACCTTAGTTAATTCTTCCAACTTAAAGCTTCCAAAATTAAAAGTTTTTCATTCGAATCAACTCTGAACTTCCCAAAATTCAACCCCGACCACGCGTACAAGTCATAATACATGAAGTGAATCTATTCAAAGTCTCAAACTGCAGAACGACACGCTAGAGCTCAAACGACCAGTTGGGTTGTTACATTTTTCCCCACTTAAATATACGTTCGTCCATCCATAAGTGAGTACCAGGAGAAAAGCTTTTTTGGCCTCACCTTTGTATCAAAATCTCTTGGCTCCACCTACGCATCCGTGAGATACTCTGTGATAGTGTTGGGATACGGTTAGGAAGAATCATTCTGCCGGGCGATCACAAAGATGTTGGCCGACAACACGACAGTCACATTGATGGGATACCCCGCCATGATAGAAGCAATTAGAATCGCCCGAGGAATTGGAAGATAGGTCTCATTCTGGCTCGGGTCCAGTCTACTGCAGACAAAGCTTTGCCACCCCTTAGCCTCAAAGCTCAAAGTGCTCCTGTGAATAGAAACCCCTGCTGTGATCCATGGTGGTGGTGGCCCAGGAGCTGCTAAAATCTCTGTTAACCAAGGTCGGGCCTCATCTCTCGTTGCATACTTCTCTAAATATTATGTCGGCTCAACACCTTCAAAACCCAAGTATGTGTTGAGAGTAGCTTGATCAAATCTCACTTTAAGGATACGCACCTTGGTTACCTTTGTCCCCTTCTTGATATGTGCCACATTGGCGTAGAATTACCGGACAAGATGTTCCTTGGAATCCACCACACTCTAGGTGAACCACAGCCACCCCTTGCGTTCCTTGAACTGTCTTAGCACTGCTAGGTTATATTTCTTCAAATCCTTTACCTCAAATTGCCACTCAAGAGTAAGCGACCTTAATGGCCACCATTGACGGAAATTGGTGAAGGTGGCTAAACTAACAAACCGATCCTCCCAAACCTCTTTCTTCGTCCTTTCAAGGTCGGTAATTGTAGCATCTCCCCCTCTACTATCATTTGGGATGTCCTGAACTGATGTGTTTGGTACCTCAGGGACAGGTGTAATAGATGGCTTAGAAGCGTGACTAGCACTTTCCGAATCCTCGAAAGTGCTGAGGGATGATGATGGCTCGTCCCTCGGTTGGAATCTCCTTGACGGCCTGGACTGTAATGTTGGTTGTTCCTAAGCGGAGGCTAAGTTGCCCTCTGATATATCCCTAGATAGGGCATATGAACTTGTCTCAGAGAGATCTGCACCTCTCCCTCACCCAGTTGCTGTTTTTTAACTATTCCAGAGTGGTCCAAAATCACTCTTTAACACCGGCATGCACCTACCCTTGCCACCACAACCCATGTGAGCACATTAGCTCGAGCCAGACTAAAGATCCTCCCCATAACCTTAGCTAACAAGCTTTAGAACCAAATTCCAACATCAAGAATTTTCCACGAGATCCGATTCTAACATACGAACACCGCATCAATCACCAGACATTGTACCCAGCATGACCATGATCCTCCGTTGAAGTCACACCATGCACCACATAAGTCGCTTGACCATAATATCATCCTCCGACCATAATAGCTGTAATTTCATGAACCTGGTGCCTGCAATACACCTCATAATACATATAAGCCCTGTCCCAACTCTCGCAATACTGCCACGACGAAAGAGATGTGTAGAAACTCATAACCACATGCCAAAATAATAAATCATGGGGTCTCTTCACCTAACAAGCACCATTACCTCATTCTGAACTGAACAACGATATTTTCTCTTTAATATACCCTACTTAACTCCGATCGCATTGATCTCAGGTCCAATAATATCGTCTTACCCAGTATAAGCTGCTCAGGAAATAAGCCACCTTAAACACTAACCAAGATCTCATATGATGCCATCAATACGCCGACAAGCTACAACTTGAATATGACACATAAGGAGGAACAAACTCTGGAAAAGAACTACCCAACCCGTGTAATGAATAAAACGGCCAAGCCGATGTTATGGTTCCATCTCTGAAATAAGAAACAAGGAACACAAATAAAGTGTAATAAATGACCTGCATCTCGAGAGCCATCTTGCTCATATAACACCATAAACTACACGAGATCACCACGCATGTGCGAATAATCAAGTTGTCTCATAACCTACCTGGCATAATAGAGGTCTTAAATGGAATAGCTGACCACGGGAATAACATCCAGTGCCCGAAGACTCCTCTATAAGCAATGCTACGACGAATGAACACATCCGACCTGACGTAGAGCACACATTCGCATTAGACCCACTAAAGGACCTCAAATCGATTCTAATCATACCATACTGGGCCAACAACCTTTCAAGGATCCACAATGGCCCTATTCATGACACACACGAGCAGCCATCCAACCCGGGACAAACTCTCACGGTCTACAACCAAGTGACTAGAGCGCCTTTCAAGAATAAACTCTCACATTAGCGATGCTATCAGAATCTCCATACTTGGTTTCAATCCTAACAATCTGTAACGATCCGACCGGTTGTTTTGATCTATAGCGCGTCATTCAACGGTTCGAGGCCTTGAATAGCTTCACTTCAGGTATTATTACTTATACGTGTGGTCTAAAATGAATTTCGGGAAGTTCAGAGTTGATTTGAAAAGAAAATTCAAATTTCGGAAGCTTTAAGTTGGAAGAATTGACTAAGGTTTGACTTTTGAGTAAACGACTTCAAAATCGGGATTTGAAGATTCCAATAGGTTCTTATGATGATTTTTGGACTTGGACGTATGTTGATAAGTGGGAATTTTGATTACTTATTAGCGCCTTTTAGCTTTCGTTTTAGTCCATAAGCGTTTAATTGTGTTCCCGAAAACTGATGAAATGTGATTAACAGGAATATTGGAAGATGAACCCCCAAAATGAAATCCAACTCAAGAAGGAGTAATCTGAACTCAAGGACAAAAAAAGGCACAAAAGCTCATAAGTACGGACCACAGAATATCATCTGTAGCCGCAGGTTATGAAGGAAAACCCATCAGAGACTGGTGCAAAGTGCGGTCCGCACATCAATTGTGCGGCCGCAGAAGCTGTGTCAGAGCAAAGTTCAGAGAATATGCAATTCAAGTCTAGCAAAAGTGTGGACCACACAATTATTGTGCGACCGCAGAAGAGCACACGCAGTTCAGAATTATGCGGCCGCAGACTTCCAATCCTGTCAAGCTGAAAAAAAGTGCCGACAGCACATGAACTTGTGCGGCCGCAAAACCTCCGAAAGGGCATTTTTGCCCGAAATTTCCAGCTCGGATAAATAGACAAGTTTCATATTTTTAGGTCAGCTTTTGATATCAACAACTATAGTAGTCGTTTCTCTTTACTTCTTTTAGTAGTTTTTCATATTTTGAGCTATTTTAACATAGATTTTATCATTTCAATCTTGCAATATGAGTTTATATTCATTTCTTCTTTTTTTCCTTCAATTTCAAGCATGAGTAGCTAGATTTTCACTAGGGTTGTGACCCATCCCTAGTGTGTAAACTTAATGAGTGTTTGATTTATTGCTTGTTTATGGTTGGGTGTTTATTATTTAGCCTTGTTCTTGCTTTTATTTGACGAATTAATGGTTTCAAACATTAGTCATACCTATTTGACTTAGTCTCTACTTGAGAAAGAGAGACTTAGTCTAGGAAAACTTGGCTAGCAAGAAATTGGGTCAATCGAGAGATTGATAAACCCAATTAAATGATTGAACCTAGAGATAGTAAAATCCGACTTGAGCTTATCAACCGTTTTGTTCAATACCCATTTGGACTTGAGGAAGCCGAATTGGGAAAAATCACTCTCTGACCGAGAAGTATTGAGTAGGTAACTAAGTGTTGATAGGTATAATACACCCCGACTAATAAAATTAACTTTAAAGTTTACAATCCATTAGGAAAATACCTAAAAAAAGGTCATACCCCTAGGCTTTTACAACATTTGAAAAACAACAAAAACAATTTCCTAGTTCTATTTCTTAAATTGCAATTGTAGTTTAAGTTAGAATTTAAAACAAACCAATTTTTACGAAAATGCAAATTTAGATATACATACTCACGCGCTAAGATATATACTACTAAACCCTAGGAATCTGATCGATTTTGGTTTGAAATCTGTAGTCCGTAGAAGTTAAGACTAGGGTATGTAAGTAAGGCTAAATCTGCGGTCGCACTTGAAATTGTGCGGTCCGCAGAAATCCCATCGCTGCCGCAGAAAAGTGAGTGCGGCTGCAGAACAGCGTAATCTTTGTCATCAGAGAGTTGCCACTTTTGGGATATCTAATGTGCGGCCGTAATGATAAAAGTGCAAACCGCACTTCCAATCTGCGGTCGCACTCAAAATTGTGCGGACCGCAGTTTCAGCTCTGCGGCTCCAAGTTTAAATTGTGCGGTCCCCACATCTCAGCCTGCGGCCGCACTTGTAATTGGGCGGACCACCTTCCCACCCTGTCTGCATGTTCTAAACTATGTGTTTACTGTCTGTTTGCAATTGAACTACAGCTGACTGCTGCTGTTGTTAGTTATAGATAATGGTTAGATCTCGAGGTCACGGTGATACTTCGAAGGGGAAGAGTGAACCTTCCAAAGGTCGAGGCAAAAGCACTTTACCCCTCGCCCTCCAAAAGATAATCACCAAGAAAGCTACAATAGAGCGACGAAGACATCCAGAGCCCTCCGAATCTAGTTCATATGCTCCATCTCGGGAAGCATCGGAGGGCGACTCAGTTCAAGAGCTGTCTACTGTCCAATCACAGCCGCAGGGAAGGTTTCAACTTCGGGACGAGCCTTCCTCCTCACATAGCACCTCCGAGGGTTTGGAGAGTGCCAGTCAGGCTTCAGAGCCCTCTTCTACACCTATCCCTGAGGCACCAACGGCTAATATTGATGATGTTCCGGATGATGGCTGAGGGGGTGATACGACAATTGCCGGCCTTGAGAGGTCAAAAAAGAAAGAGGTCTGGGAGGACCGTTGCGTCAGTCTAGCTGCCTTCACCAGCTTCCGTGGGTGGTAGCCGGTGAGATCGCTCACTCTTGAGCGACAATTCCAACTCAAAGATCTCGACAAGTACAATCCAGCAGTGTTGAGATAGTTCTGAGAGAGGAAGGGGTGGATGTGGTTCACCCAGACTATTGTGGACACCAAGGAATATTTGGTCCACGAGTTCTATACCAATGTGGCACACATAAAGAAAGGGACCAAAGAGACAAAAGTGAGGAATCTGAAGGTGAGGTTTGACCAAAATACACTGAACTCCTATATGGGATTTAAGGATGTGGAGCCGGCACAGTACTTGAAGAAACTGGCGTTGGGTGATGGAGCTCGCTCATGGCTAGAGGAGCTTCTTGCAACCCCGGGGCCATCACCACCATGGATCACTGTAGGGGTTCCTATTCAGCGGAACACCCTAAACTTCGAGGCGAAGGGATGGCAGACCTTCTTACGCAGTAGAGTAGACCCATGCCAGAATGAAACCAATCTACCTATTCCATGGGCAGTGCTAGTCACCTCTATTATGGTCGGGTACCCGGTCAATGAAGGTGCCATGATGTCGGCCAATATGTTAGTGGTCGCCAGGCAAGATGATACCTCCTACCCAGAGATTTTGACACGATACACGAATAGAGCCTAGAGATTTTGACACGAAGGTTCGGGCGAAGAAGCCCTTCTCTTGGTATTCTCTGATGGATGCCCATAACCCGAAGAGAAAGGGTCAGTCGACTACCACCGTAGGCCAATCTGATGAGCCATCGGTGGTGGCTACAAAGACAGTTGATATGCCATCCACTTCAGTTGAGCCTTCTACCAGTGCAGCTGCCATGCCTCCACCTTCAGCCTCAGCGCCTTCCACTTCGGCTTTGAAGCCAGTGCCTATGCCCTCTGATCTACTTTTTGCGCTGCGAGTCTCCCAGACACTGGCGAGCCTCAACAACTGGATGTAGACAACTACTGCAAAGCTGTCTGACATATCCAATCATGTTGCAACACAATCATCTATTCTGACACCCCAGATCCCCCCCCACAGTTGAAGAATCCTTGAAGTAGCTCTTAGACAACCAGAACACAATTATGGCCACTCTGGTACAGCATGGGTCAGTCATAGATTAGCTGGGAAAGGAAGTGAAAAAGATGCGGAAGTCCCAGGCCTCCAAGAAGTTAGTGGACAAGCTCCAGCGACATGTTACCAAGATTGCAGCAGCCGGAGGCATTTCATTTGATATGCTAATAGACCCGCACCACCCAGGCCCAGATCCTACAGATCTTACAGCACCAGCTGGCCAGTTTGAGGAGCCATACACTGCTGCTGACACTACAGAGGCAGTACGTCAGATGTTCACCAACCCACCCACTCCCGGACTTGAGGATGATGAGATCTAATTGGATGAGGCTGCGGTTGGTGCCACTGTTGGGTGACACAGAGATGGCCACGGAGCCATAGAGAGTTTTCTTCACTCTCACACTTCTTTTACTCTTACGTTGCTAAGCATTGTGGACAATGCTTATTTTTAATTGGGGG
>MCJB01002132.1:1447-13109 GCA_002018475.1 Nicotiana obtusifolia
AGTTTGGGGTTTAATTAAAGTTTGGGGACCAAAATGGCTATTTTTAAAAGTCCAAACGGTCATATTTTGAAGCCCAACGCCTCAGGCCCGTTGGGCCTGCTGGCCCGGCCCCCAGGCCCGCCTGGCGCTCCCGGGCCTGGCGCTCTCGGGCCTGGCGCTCCCGGGCCTGGCGGGCCTTTTTGCGCAGACCGGCCCGTCACGGGCTTTTACCCGTTTGAGGCCCAAGACCGCTAGGGCCCGGACCACAGGCCCGTTAGGCCCGCGGTCCCGGGCCGGTCCTGGGCCAGGCCCACCGTGGACCACACCATTAATGCACGCCTTCTCACTGATCAGCTCGTGACTTGGTACGAATATCAATTGTGTAAACTCATGCCTGCCAGAGGTGTAAATAAAGAAACAGATCAGGTTTAGGTATCGACTAGCTCCGAAATAATGACAACTCTTTCCAAGGAAGTAGACAAAGGGGTTGAAGAATCTTTGGAGCTAGAGCCTATTCTGATCACTTCTACTCTATAAGGAGTACAAAGTTCAAAAATATATTGTGCTAAAGGTAATGTGGGGGTGCCGGTAAAAAAATTCACAATTGCCCACTAAATTTACTATTTAATACACATATATATATTACACATAAATTATATATTTATCGATTATTTTTAGTTTAATTAAACTGCTGAGTGGGGCTATTTAAGTTAATTCTTCAAAAATTTATTTATCAATTCAGACTAATTTACTATGATTAAGGAATAATTTAATATGAGAATGTATATTGATTAACTATAGACATATAAATCGCTTTACTTTTGATCACATCAAGGAGTATATGACAAGTAGTGTTTGGGAGATTCAATTCTGCAGATTCGTTTTGATTCTATCACCTTTTCAGTTTTGCAGTTTTCCTTTTCAGCCAATTCAAATTTTAAAGTGATTTAAGTTAGTACTCTATGTATGTATGTGTATATATATATATATATATATATATATATATATATATATATATATATATATATATAGAGCACATCCACCTAGAAGATATTTATGTATAACTACTAGGTTAGTTATCAACTAAAGTTTATTATAAAGGTGTATACGGGCAAAAATCGGACTCGACTGTATGCGGTCAAGATCGGGCTCGACAGTTGCACGACAGATCGGGTTCAGAACGCGAAGGGTTGAAGATCGACCCCGAGTTTCATCGAGGTGAGAACACCGAGCCCGTTATTCGGAACCGATGCTGACCCCAAACATGCTTGAGGGGGGACCCTCGAACTTAAATAACGGAAAACCAGAATATTCGTAGTAGGACGAGCATCGCGGCGGGAATCTCAAAATCAATGAAACCGTTTAATTAGCAAATCAGGAGATTTTTTACCTTATAGAGTTGTACCTAAAGTAGGATTCCTCTACAATATAAAGAGGGGTCTAATTATTTATAAGGGACTGGGAATGTCACCAAAAAATACAGCTATAGATAGGTCTCTTAAATCATTATCTCATTATCTTGTTCCATTTCAATTATACTCGATCCCTACCCAAGAATAACCAACCAACGTGGTCATCATTATTTAGCTTGGGTGGTTTGCATTACTTAATTTTAATTTCGATTTGATTATTCGTCATTCGTATCAAATTAGATCATGTATCCTTAAGACCACGTATAATTTCAATTGTTATCCGATTTTGGTAAATAGTTTGGCGCCCACAATAGGGCTGAGGATAATAGTGGTTATTTGATACAAATCTCCATAACACACTGCTTCACACTTGCTCTTTGAAGTGTCTTTGATTCCAGGCTATAATACAGAGATGTCAAACATTCAATCAGCACCACTGCATGTCGACTTCAAATCCGGTCACCAAGGTGAAAATAATAACGTAGCGCCTGGTAACGAGATTCCGATTGCACATCAGATTGACGCTAATTCGCATGTGGCTGCCGATACGAACCTGCCTACCGACCCCGAAAATAGTGTTTATAAAGAAGTCTGATCGGTAACTTGAAACACCCAAAACGTTGAAGACGACGGCATCAGCCTACGAGTGATTTTCGAAATGTTGTAGGCTCAACAGGCGGCGATAGCTCAGTTACAAAACTAAAGCCGTCCACCAAATAGGGATGAGCCCGACCCATCCCGGGAAATTGCCCGTAGGGACAAATCGGTCGTAGAAAGCTCGAATGAACATGAATCGGGGACTAACCCCAAGATGATAAAGAAGCTCAAGGACCTGAAAAAGCGGTTAGAATCAAGAGAGAAAAAGCTCGAGACCAACAACAAAAAGGTGAAAACCTACAGTTCCAGGGTAGACCAAATCCTAGGAGCACCTCCGGTATTGGAGGGCTCGGATTCTAGGAAGTTTGTGCAAAGACCTTTCTCGCCAAGCGCGGCTCCGAAGCCGATCCCCAAGAAATTTTGTTTGCCCAAAATACCCAAGTATAACAGAACGACCGATCCAAACGAATATGTAACCTCGTATACATGTGCTATCAAAGGGAATGATCTGGAGGACGATGAGATCGAGTCTATTCTGTTAAAAAAATTTGGGGAGACCCTGTCAAGGGGAGCTATGATATGGTATCACCTCCTAATTCTATAGACTCATTTGCTATGCTTGCAGATTCTTTCGTAAAGGCACGCGCAGGTGCCATCAAGGTCAAGACCAGGAAATCGAACCTTTCAAAGTCAAACAAAAGGATAACGAGATGCTTAGAGAGTTCGTGTCCGGATTTCAAATGGAACGGATAGATCTACCACAAGTCGCTGATGATTGGGCTGTTCAAGCCTTCACTCAGGGACTTAATATTCGGAGCTCGGCGGCTTCACAGCAACTAAAGCAGAACTTAATAGAATACCCGACCGTTACATGGGCTGACATACATAATCGGTATCAATCAAAAATCAGAGTCGAAGATGATCAGCTCGGGCCCCTTCGGGGTCTATCTATCCCAATAGGACCCTCGACAGAGCCAAAAGAGATATTGATTGCGAACCAAGACCAAATAGGGATTGGTATCAACCATATAATAGAGATAGAAGGAGCAGTGGGTCCGGGCGGAACTCAATAAAAAATGAAAGGAGGGAGGACCGAAGCTAGAGCAACTGAGGACTCATGACCAAAAACAGCTTCGATAGATCCATCGAGCCTTAAAAAGCACCGAGGCCATGAATACGAACCTGGAGCTGTTAGATGAAAGGCGCGAACTCGCCCTTGTTCGGGTGGCTACCCAAAAAGCAATGAATCAAGAGGTATTACAACAGATGGACCACGTCGGGGACATGTTACTAAGAAAAGTCACACCGAACACACGGAATTCGAGAGGGGAAACTAGGACGAAACTTGGAAGGACCTTATCATCGAAATCACCAGAGAGGGATCTTACAAGCTCGGGACGATGAACGGTGAATGACTAGAAAATAACTCACCTGAAGTGATATTACTACCAAGGTACGGCCCTTTTCTTTATTTTATTTATATTTTAAACTAACGCTTGCAGGTAGCAAACAAGGGACAATACAAAATATTGGTTTGAAAGCACGTGTTGCACTCTTTTCCACCGGTTTTGTCCCAAATGGATTTTACAACAAGGTTTTTAATGAGGCAACAATTTAATCATGCTAAGATAGAATCGAAGACCGGTAATGAACTGGTGGTGATGATCACGACAACAGCCCGAAGCTTACGCTTTTTCTCTCTGATATCGATTTTAGCATGGAAAGAGACTTCAGGATTGAAGGATCTCGATCTATAGGATTCAATGAAAGGGCCAAATTGTCAAATGAACCGTGCTTACATAGACTGATCGAACCCTGACATAAAATATGTACACATACATGGCAGAATAAAGTGAAATCTCTTCTTTGCAAACGACTTGTCTTTTAAAGCTTCTCCGTTACATTTCTCAAGGAACTCCCTACTTCCGATCCTCTAAAGGAAACCAGCCTAAGGGCTGCCTTAACTTGAGTTTGAATAATCACTCTCTCACTCGGGGACTGCAGTCTGAAAAACGAGCCCGAGGGCGCCTTAATCTGAGTTCGAAAAATCACTTTCTCACTCGGGGACTATCATCCAAAAAACAAACTCAGACTGTCCAAACTAACAACGCTCGAGGGGATGTAAGACCTATTAGGCAACCCCCGAACTTTAAAGGCTAAGGTCGTTCCGAGTTAACAGTATTAGAGGGCACAAAGATTATTTGGCAACACTCGAATTCAAAGGCCAAGGCCGTTTCGAATTAATAGCACTCGAGGGAATGTAAGACCTATTAGGCAACCCCAAACTTTAAAGTCTAAGGCCGTTTTGGGTTAACAAAACCCGAGGGCACGAAGCTTATTTGGCTACGCCCGAATTAAAAGGCTAAGGCCATACAAGGTTAACGAAACCCAAGGGTACAAAGCTTATTTGGCTACGCCCGAATTAAAAGGCTAAGGCCATACCGGGTTAACGAAACCCGAGGGTACAAAGTTTATTTGGCTACACCAAAATTAAAAGGCTATGACCACTTCAAGTTAATAGTACTCGAGGGCACATCGCTTATTTGGCAATGCCCGAATCAAAAGGCTAAGGCCACTCCGAGTTAATAGTACTCGAGGTCTAAGGCATTTCGATCTTTGCTAATCCAAATAAAAAAGCAAAGAGAAAATTCGAAAGTTGTGAAAAGAAAGCCTTATATACATATACGTATCAAAAATCCCTTTTACAGAAATCGAGCAATCTTGATACACAATATTAAACACGGAAAGAGATAAAACTTGATCAGGAGCGACTTGGTCTTGACTGGATCCCGCCTCGACATCAGAATTTCTGAGGTCTTCTTATTCTTCAGACCCGACTGAATCCTCGGAATCATCCTCCTCTAGAAAGGCTAGTTTTCTAGCCTCGCCTTCAGCTACCTTAGCATCTTCGATCTCCGCCGATAAATCAAAGCCTCGAGCATGAATTTCCTCAAGGGCAAGCCTGCGATATTGCCACCTCATATGGTCAACCATATTCCTTGATTGGTCGTGAGCAGCTTCAGCATCGGCCTTGTATTGAGCCACCATTTCATCAGCTTCAGCTTTGATCACGGCAGCTTTCAACTTGGCTATTTTTAGCTCTTTAGCCAGATTATCTTGATCTGAGATAATGAACTGATCCGAGATTAAAGCTCCTCGGTACTTCTGGTCTGGGCCTCAATTTTCTCCTTTACAGCTCTAAGCTGAACCTCTACTGAAGCTAACTGTGCCCGAGATGTCTCTTTTTCCGATGCTAGTTGATCCACCTTGCTCCTCCACTCGTCGGCCTCGGCTTTAACCACATTCATTTCAGTTCGAAGCTGATCGATCCGATCAAATTTTTGCACTACCTGCTCGACAAAGTCAGCATTATTCTTTTGGGCAAGCTCCAGTTCGGCACGGAGGTTCTTTACCTCCCCTTCGAGCCACTAATTGAGAAGTTTCAAGGTGTATACTTTTTCAATGAGCATCGAGCCTCGGTACGGAGAAAAGCCTCATGGTGAAGTACCGAGTTCTGCAAGCAAAAAGGAAAATGTTATGGTTACTTTAAATTTTAAAGCACATAACAAAGGACATCGAGTAAAGAACATCAAAAGTTACTCGATTCAATACCTGTTGAACTTCGTTTAACAGGCAGGGCGCATACACCTCGTTCATTTTTTCCTGATCCTCCTTGGTCACCAAGCACCGAAAATAATTGGCCACACTGACGGGGGCGAAAAGAACCCGGGCATCCTAGGGAAGGGTAAAAGATATGGAGCGTTTTCAATCAGGGTAAGCACTCGGTGGGGGAAACCGATCGACCAATTTTGGACTAAAGGAAGTCCCACTTGTATCGGAAGATGAGCTCTTCCTCGGTACCTCTATATTACCGAGCCCAAGAACATCTTCTGTAGCCATCGAATCCACACAATCGATAAAACCACGGAAAGGGTCTTTCGATCTATGATCTCCGTCCAGGGAGCGTTCTTTTGCTATTTGGGCCTCGTCGAACATTGATTCCAAGAAAGAGGGGGAATCAACCATCTTAATCGGACCCAATACTCCCAGCAGTGCTCTCCTCGTATCTAGGGAAGCCTCAGTTCTTGTCTCCACCTCTGGTTCCCCAACTCGATAAAGATCTGCTTCGCTAACTCAAAGTCCTCTTCTTCCCCAACTCAAAGTCCTCTTCTTTCTCCTCGGACTCATCCCTCAATCGATGTAGCGAGTCCGGAGATAATGCTCGAACACTAGCACTCCTGTCGGGCTTACGAGCCAATCTTTTCCTTGGTCTCTTCTTCTCGAGGTGTGGGGAACTTGGAGACTTTTTTCTTTTCTTCTCTTTATCCTACTTCGAAACAGGGGGCTCGCTGGGAGCATCACCTCCCACCGGTGGAGGTCTCATTTCAACATCTTTTGATAAACCTGCGAAAGAGAAGCAAAACAATTTAGAAATCGATAGCGTAAAGAATTAAGCTCGAATGTAACTTATCTTCCCATGAAGTTGGGCCTCCCACCGGCCTTTCAAAATCTCGCGCCACGCGCACTCGAAATATGGTTTTTGGGATATGATCCCCTCGACCCACTATTTGAGATGAGGAACTGTATCTGGCACCCGAGAAACAGTTGCACCATAGAAAATTGATAAGAGGAAGGGAAAAAGGGAAAACGGTAAACAAATTTCTAAAAACCAGGGTTATACTTACACTTCATATTCCATTTCTCAGGGAATGGCATATCCTCGGCCGGGATTAGGTACGATGTTTTTACTCAAACAAATCGACCCAACCAACCTCGATCCTGATCCTCATCACTACTTGAGAACGGGGCTTTGCTTGCCCGACGAGCAAGTTTTATTAACCCCCCTCGATAGAGTCGGGGACTGTACAAACGCATGAGATGATCGAGGGCGAAAGGATACCCCTCGATCTTACTTACAAAAAAAAAGGAGATGGATAACTATCCTCCAGAGAGAAGGATAAATTTGGCATAGGGTCACCTTGTACCTTTTACAAAAGAAATTAATGACCGGGTCCAAAAGTCCCAACGTGAAGGGATAAGTGTAAACACTTAAAAAAAAAACCTCCACGTGGGTACTAATTACTTCTTCAGGCGCAGGAACTGCCACACACTTGCCGACCCAGTTGCAGTCTTCCTTGATTTTCTCGAGAACGTTGTCGGTGATTGAATAGATGCATCTCATGACCGGTTCACACCGGCCCGGTGTTGAGGAATTCTTTTAACCTTGAAATCGGCTCCGGTTGAGAACCCCCTGGGTATAAACGCCTTTAGAGGGGGTTCCGGTATAGGTTCCTCGGTGACGACAGGCGAAACATTCTCAGCAGGTTGAGAAGAAGAGGGAGTTTTTCTTTGGGGAACGGATTTTGAAGTGTTTCCCATTATTTTTGAATAGAGGAAGAAGGAAAAAGATGCTGGTACGAAGGAGATATAATCCGTAGATAGCTTGTTAGATACTTTCAGAAAACCAGAAGGCAGGAGGTCTTGAAGATAAGAACGTTGAAGTTTCTGTAAAAGAGCACGAACGTTAGAATATAAAGAATCAATGAGGCTAATTATAGTCTTTCAAAATGGCGGGTCGCATCCTGAAGCGGCAGAACTTCAACTGACACACATTTATGCTTTAAAAGGCTTTTCTGATAGAACGTTTCAATTTCCGTATCTCGTACGTCATGAGTCTATCGTCACTTATCAGAATAAGAATCAGAGCTCATATAGTGAAGATATGAGGCTTATATCATTTCTCGTCATTACTCTCCGAAAAACAAGGGGAATATCCGTATACGGTAGAAATTGGGCTCGACTGTATACGGTCAAGATCGGGCTCGATTGTTGTACGACAGATTAGGCTCGGAACGCGAAGAGTTGAAAATCGACCCCGCGTTTCATCGAGTGGAGAACACCGAGCCTATTAATCGGAACTGATGCTGACCCCGAACATGATCGAGGGGGACCCTCGAACTTAAATAACAGAAAGCCAGAATATCCGTAGTGGGACGAGCATCGCGGCAAGAATCTTGGTACAAATTAATGGACCGTTTAATTAACAAATCAGGAGATTTTTTACCTTATATCGACTTGTACCTAAAGTAGGAGTCCTCTACTATATAAAGAGTGGTCTAATTATTTGTAAGGGACTGGGAATCTCATCAAAAAATACAACTATTGATTGGTGTCTTGAATCATTATCTCATTATCTTGTTCCAATTTCAATTATAATCGATCCTTGCCCTAGAAGGACCAACCAACATGGTTATCATCGTTTAGCTTGGGTGGTTTGCATTCCTTCATTTATTACTTAATTTCAATTTCGATTTGATTATTCGTCATTCGTATCAAATTAGATCACGTACCATTAAGACCACATATAAATTCAACTGTTATCTGATTTTTAGGGTAAACAAAAGGCTCACTTATAATATATTATGGGTTGCATAATTATGTAATTATTTTTTATATTATTAATAAATAAAATATAAATTCTTTTAAAATTTTACTTTCTTTCATCTAGACCATATTACCGTTCTTCGTAATAGGGAGTTTTTGTTCTACGGATTTTGCTAACTTCCTTTGATATTTGTACTGTCTATTTTATGTGATGGTGTTTGATTGTGCACATAAACTAAATAATTTTAAAAACTTGTGACATGTAAATCAAATGTATGCAAAGTATCAAAAGTAGTCATTGAGATAGTATTATGTAATTGAGTAGTATATCTAGAGTTAATTAGTTACTAGTTAGTTAGGCTATTAGTATTGCTCAGCCAGCACTTAGATGTCAATAGTTAATTACTGGTCAGTTACACAATAGAGTTAGTGGCTATGTATATATAAATGATTACACTGATAATGGAAGTTTAAGTTTTTATTTTCACATTACATTCTCTCGGTTTCTCTCTCTCTCCTTCTCTCTCTATCTCTCATGTGAATGTTCTAAAACCTCTATTGCTACTTAGTTCGAGCTTAATTCCCTATGTTGCTGATACAGTTTAATATGGTATCAAAGCCTTGGAGATCTCGTTTCTTTCGATTCCATTGATTTTATATTCTCTTCACCTTGTTACTTTGTCTTACTCGATTGATCCATGTTGTGATGATTTTCTACATCAATCGCAACATCAACATTCGATTTCTCGTTCTCCTTATTACATTTAGCTGTTTTTTCTCCCCATTTTCTTTATTTCTTATCATGGCTATTAACGATCAAGTTGATGCAACAGACATTGCTCTGAGTTCCAGCGTTGATAGTAGTATTACAGTTTATTTGAGCAATCTTCTATACTTACATCTGTCAGATTATCCTGGTGCTATGATTGTTCTGACGTCTTCCAGCGGTATTGGTTATCGATCCTGGAGACGTAGTATGTCGCATGCCTTATCTGTCAAAAACAATTTAAGCTTCGTTAGGGCATCTCTAACCCTTTGCACTATTTTTTGCACTATTTTAATGCAAACACTAAAATACTACAAATTAACTCAACCTATTGCACTATTTTTTGCACCAAAAAAGAATATTCCTTTTATATTCTTTTCTCTCTCTTATATTATATTATTTTCTTTTACTTAAATTTTATTTTATAATTTCAGAAAAAAAATCCTTTCTTTTTTTTCTTTTTTACATATCCATCCCATGTAATTCATAATCCTTTGTTATAAATCATTTAACATAAAATTATTTTATACTATAAAATTTTAAATAATATAGATTGTAAGGAAATATTATACGTTATACATATTAATGTATAATTCAAATAAAAGTGAAATCATTGATAAAATATAATTAAATAAATACTATTACATTAAGGTAGAGTTTATTTTAATTCTACATAAATATTCAACTTCCATGATTAGTACGTTGCTCCCATAAATGCTCTACTAATGCATTACGAAGTGCAAAATGAGCATTTTTATTCTTAATTTTTTTGTGTCGAGCTAAAAATTGTTCAAATCGATTATTTTCATCTACTACCATTAACTTACAATTTTATATAAAATAATATATATGAATATTAATTTATAAAACTTACACTCTAAAATTAAGATGTAAAATTAATATTATAAGATATTACATAAAAAATAATTAGGTATATTAGGAATCTAAAATTATAAATTAAAATTTATAATATGTTAAATTAAAAGTATTATATAATAAAAAAATAATAATAAAATATTAATGAATAGTAATGGTGTAGATGAATAGGTATATTAGGAATATAAATGTAATAATTAAAATTTATAATATGTTAAATTAAAAGTGTTATATAGTAATAAAATAATAATAATATATTAATGAATAGTAAAATGGTGCAATGAATAGTGTTGCACCAAATTTGGTGCAACACTATTCATGCACCAAAATGGTGTAAAATATAGTGTAAGGTTGAAGCTCCAATACACCATTTTTTGCATCAAAATAGCATTTGGTGCAAAAAATGATACAAGGTTGAAGATGGTCTAGTGATGAATAGAAACGACCAGATCTTCATTCTCTAAAGTTTCGTCAGTGGGAAAGACGTGGTGATATGGTAACACCTTGGATTTTGAACTCTCTTTCTAATAGTATTGCAAATAGTATGGAACACGCAACTAATGCTGTTGAATTTTGGAATCAGTCAGAAGACTGATACGAGCAGACTAACCATGCTAGTCTCTATCAAATTCAGAAGTAAATCAATGATTTGTCTAAAGGAACACGTGATATCATCACTAGTTACTACTCTCAACTGAAGAAACATTGGGAGGAATTGTACACACTAAGTAAGAAGACGCAGTGCAGTTGCCTCTCTTCTTGCACTTCCAAGGACAATATCCGCAAAGTTAAACATGTCAAAAGACTTATTCAATTTCTTATGGGACTGAATGAGGTGTATAAATTAGTGCAAGAAACAATTCTTATGATGAATCCCCTGCCTTCAATGGCTTAAGTCTTTTCCTTTGTTGATTAAGGATGAGATCCACTACTAGAAATCAGGGATATAGAGACCAAATATTAGCGACCAAAGTTGGTCTGCCAAAAAAAGCGACCAACATTGGTCGCTAATATAGACAAAAAAAATGAAAAAAAAAACTTAAATAAAATAGCGACCAAAGTAGGTCGCCCATTGGTCGCTAAATTGTTCAACATTTTGACCGGGCTGGTCAAACAAAACTGGTCAAAGAAAATTCAAAAATGGCGACCAACTTTGGTCGCCCAACTGGACCCACGTTTAATATTAGCGACCAAAGTTGGTCGCTTAGGGAAGGGAAATTTTCTGGGGAACAAAGCGACCAATGTTGGTCGCTTCTTTTGAATATTAAATTAAATCAGAATTTAAATTGGCGACCAGCTTTGGTCGCATACTGGAAGGAATTTTATGGTGACATAAGCGACCAAAGTTGGTCGCTTCCATGAATATTAAATTAAATCAGAATTTAATTTTGCGTCCAACTTTGGTCGCTTCTCGGAGGAAATTTTATGGTGCAATAAGCGACCAAAGTTGGTCGCTTATCTGGAAAATTAAAATAAATCAGATTTTCACTTGGGGAACAACTTTGGTCGCTAATAGAAAGGTATATATATTGGCGACCAAAGTTGGTCGCTTTATTGTTAATATTTTACCAAAGTGTATAAATATATTACTAAAATATATATATATATATATATATATATATATAAAAGTTGATATATACCACGCTAT
>MCJB01002133.1:0-16060 GCA_002018475.1 Nicotiana obtusifolia
CATGTCGGGGTCCTGTTCTAACTAAGTATTTTTGTATAAATTCCATAGAGGCTCATTAGACAAGATGTCAGTATGTATAAACAGGAGTTGGGCTATGTGTAATTATGTCGCCTAGTTGGCATCATATGTATCGTGTGTATGGTTTTGTATATAGCCCAATGGGTTATGTTGTGGTGAATGTATGTCTATATTATGGTATATTGCTGCGACAGGTAATGTCATTATAGTCGACAGGTATAATGTCGTTATTGCCGTGTTGGCAAGTATGTGCACCTTACGAATAATAAGGGTAGTCATGTACAGGGTTCGCCGGTACTCTGCAAGCAGGGTTCGGTGCCCGGTCGCGGGCCCCCGAGGTTGGGTCGCGACAGAAGTGGTATCAGAGCAAAGTCCTGTCCTAGGATTGTCTATGAGCCGTGTCTAGTAGAGTCTTGATTATGGGTGTGTAGCGCGCCACATTTTATAATCAGGATGCTACATGACATTTAGGATGTTGTCTCCTTTCTTTCAAATCTAGATCGTGCTTAAAGCTAAGTCATAAGTATTCATCTCTAATGCGCACTTCATTTTCCTTACAGTGATGCCTTCGACCCGAAAGCAAATGAGTGCTAAACGACTCGATACGGAGGCAGGAGAGGGTAATAGTCACTTACCCCCTATGATGGAAGGTCAGAATGAGACGCCTTCCCAGACTTCATCTGCTCCTCATCCCCCGGAGAATATTAGAAGCCATCCAGCTTCTCCAGTCCCTTCTTCTAATGCCACAGATCAGGACTTGCGGACCGCAGTCCAATTGTTGACTAATTTGGTAGCCTCCCAGACACAGAGGCAGAACACCGGTAATGCTAATGGACCGGGTAGTACCATAGTTCGCACCTTTATCAGTCTGGATCCTCCAGTGTTTACCGGGTCTGATCCTAAGGAAGACCCGCAGGATTTTATTGATCAGATACACCGCACACTGCGGGTTATGCATGCTAGTGATACTGAGGCAGTAGAGTTGGCTGCCTATCGACTGCGAGACTTGGCTGTCTCTTGGTATGATAGTTGGGAGAGGTCCAGGGGCCCAAATGTTTCCCCACCTGTGTGGGATGAGCTTTCTGAAGCATTTCTCCATCATTACCTACCAGTTGAGGTACGACGGGCCAGAGCTGACAAATTCTTGAACCTTAAGCAAGGTAATATGAATGTACGAGAGTACAGTATGCAGTTTGACTCCCTAGCGAGGTATGCTCCTCACATGGTAGCCGATATGGGTGATAGGGTCCATCTGTTTGTAAACGG
Source organism: Nicotiana obtusifolia (assembly GCA_002018475.1). Classification (NCBI taxonomy): domain Eukaryota; kingdom Viridiplantae; phylum Streptophyta; class Magnoliopsida; order Solanales; family Solanaceae; genus Nicotiana; species Nicotiana obtusifolia. The sequence goes on from MCJB01002133.1 coordinate 1,285, forward strand.
ATTGGGACCCCATTTGATAAATGAATGCACTACTGCCTCTCTGATAGAAGGCATGGATATTTCTCGCATTCAGGCATATGCCCAGACCTTAGAGGACCGTAAGCGTCAGCTAAGGATGAACAGAGAGTAGGATAGAGAGCAGAGTAAGAAGTCGAGAGTGCCAGGGTACTCAGGTGATTCCAGAGGTAGTGTCCGACCTCAGTCTTCGAGGAAATGGACACCACATGTAATTAGTACCCCTCGACAGTCTCAGAGTTCGCGGGCAATGAGCTCGCCATATTATAGAGGTGCCAGCCAGGTGAGGCCCTCTATGCCCCGCTGTGAGCAGCGCGACAGGACCCACTTTGGACCTTGTCGTCGGGGTTCAGATAGATGTTATTACTGTGGGCAGCCCGGTCACATGATACGGGAATGTCCTAACAGGAAGGATGGTGGCATGGCCCACCGGACTGGGTCCACAGCTGGTTCTTCATTATCTGTTCGACCTCCAGCACGGGGTCCTCAGCAGCTAGCAGTTCGTGGCAAAAGCCACAGTACTATGCCAGGCCCAAGCAATGTTCAAAACCGTATATATTCTCTAGCAGGCCGGCAGGACCTTGAGTCATCTCCAGATGTCGTCACAGGTATACTATCAGTATTTTCTCATGATGTATATGCTTTGATTGATCCTGGTTCCACCTTGTCATATATTACACCCCTTGTGGCCGACAAGTTCGGCACTGAATCTGAAATCTTAAGTAAACCCTTTGAGGTGTCTACTCCGATAAGAGATTCTGTGATTGTCAAAAGAGTATACAAAGGTTGCACTGTGACGATTTGTGGTCGTCCAACCTCGGCTGATTTGATCGAATTAAAGATGATCGATTTTGATGTGATAATGGGAATGGATTGGTTGGCATCATGTTATGCCAGTGTTGATTGTCATTTTAGATTCCAATGTCCTGACGAACCTGTCCTTGTATGGAGGGGAAAAGTTGCTACGCCGAAAGGTAGGTTTATTTCCTACCTTAAGGCAAGGAAGATGATTTCCAAGGGATATATCAACCATCTTATTCGCGTCAAGGACGCAGAAGCAAAGTAGCCTATGTTGCAATCCATTCCGGTAGTCAATGAATTTCCGGATGTCTTTCCGGATGAGGTTCCAGGTCTTCCACCTGAAAGGGAGATCGAATTTGGCATTGATGTGTTACCTGATACACATCCAATCTCTATTCCTCCATATAGGATGGCCCCAGCAGAATTGCGGGAATTGAAAATGCAATTGAAAGATCTGTTGGATAAAGGCTTCATTAGGCCTAGCATCTCACCTTGGGGTGCACCAGTCCTATTTGTACGAAAGAAAGACGGATCGTTACGCATGTGTATCGATTATCGTCAGTTGAATAAGGTCACCATAAAGAACAAATATCCTCTTCCAAGAATTGATGACCTGTTCGACCAGCTCCAGGGATCTAGGTATTTCTCTAAGATTGATTTACGTTCGGGATATTTCCAGTTAAGAGTTAAAGAGAAATACATTCCAAAAACAGCATTCCGAACTAGATATGGCCACTTTGAATTTCTAGTGATGTCATTCGGGCTAACAAATGCCCCAGCTGCTCTTATGGACCTCATGAACACTGTATTCAGGCCCTATCTTGATGTGTTCGTAGTGGTATTCATTGATGACATCTTAGTATATTCCCACTCAGAGGCAGAACATATGGGCCATTTACGGATGGTCTTGCAGACTCTCCGAGACCACATGTTGTATGCAAAACTCGACAAATGTGAGTTTTGGCTGAGCTCGGTGGCATTCTTAGGCCATGTGATATCCGATGAAGGTATTAGTGTCGATACTTAAAAGATCGATGCGGTCAAGAATTGGCCAAGGCCTACTACACCATCAAAAGTCCGTAGTTTCTTGGGGCTAGCAGGATATTACAGGCGGTTTGTAGAGGGTTCTCTTCTATATCCGCGCCTTTGACTAAGCTGACTCAAAAAGCTGCAAAGTTTCTATGGACAGATAAGTGTGAGCGGAGTTTTCAAGAACTGAAAGATCGATTAACATCCGCTCCAGTCCTTACTCTTCCCGATGAAACTGAAGGCTATGTGGTATATTGTGATGCATCCGGTATAGACTTGGGTTGTGTATTGATGCAACACGGAAGGGTAATTGCTTATGCTTCTAGGCAGTTGAAGAAGCACAAAAAGAATTATCCCACCCATGACTTAGAATTGGCTGCAGTGGTACATGCTTTGAAGACATGGCGACATTATCTCTATGGTGTCCATGTCGATATTTATACAGACCACAAAAGTTTGCAATATATCTTCAGTCAGAAAGAGTTGAATTTGAGGCAACGACGTTGGCTCGAATTGTTGAAAGACTACAACGTTGAAATATTGTATCATCCGGGCAAAGCTAATGTTGTGGCTGACGCCCTCAGTCATAAGTCTATGGGGAGTTTAGTGCATGTGGAAATGGGCAAGCGAAGTTTGACTAAAGAACTTCATCAGCTAGCCAGCATGAGAATTAAATTGCTAGACTCCGAGAATGGAGGTGTTGTTGTGCATAACACCTCGGAATCATCTCTTGTGACGGAAGTGAAAGCATGGCAATATGAAGATCCCACCTTGCTACAATTAAAAGAAAATGTTCAGCAGGGCAAGGTCTCAACTTTCGAGATCGCAGGGGATGGGACCTTGAGATGTCAAGGTCGATTGTGTGTGCCCGATGTGGCACAGTTACGGGAAAGGATTATGAAGGAGATCCACCAATCCAGATACTCTATCCATCCTGGCTCAACCAAAATGTATCATGATGCCAAGGAACAGTATTGGTGGAATGGAATGAAAAGATCAATTGCTGATTTTGTGGCCCAGTGTCCTAATTGTCAACAAGTGAAAGTAGAACACCAAAAACCAGGAGGATTGCTTCAAAGCATAGAAATTCCTACTTGGAAATGGGAGGTAATTAACATGGACTTCATTGTCGGGTTACCTCGCACGAGTCGTAGGTTCGACTCCATTTGGGTGATAGTTGATCGCCTTACCAAATGTGCTCATTTCTTGCCTGTCAAGGCAACCTACACAGCTGAAGAATATGCCAAACTGTATATCAAAGAAATTGTCAGGCTTCATGGAGTACCATTGTCCATAATATCAGACAGAGGAGCCCAGTTTACGGCTAACTTTTGGAAGTTTTTCCAAAGGGGCTTGGGTACTCAGGTGAGCCTCAGTACAGCTTTCCATCCACAAACTGACGGACAAGCTGAACGTACTATTCAGACACTTGAGGATATGTTACGGGCATGTGTACTAGATTTCAGAGGAAGTTGGGATGACCATCTTCCACTCATAGAGTTTGCCTATAACAACAGTTACCACTCCAGTATAAAGATGGCCCTATATGAGGCCTTGTACGGGAGAAAATGTAGATCACCAATTGGGTGGTTTGAAGTTGGTGAGACTGAGTTACATGGGCCAGACATGATTCACCAGGCTATTGAAAAGGTAAAAATGATACAAGAAAGATTGAGGACAGCACAAAGCACAGAAGTCTTATTCAGATGTCCGACGTCATGATTTAGAATTTCAGGTTGGTGATTGGGTGTTCTTAAAAATCTCACCCATGAAGGGTGTCATGCGTTTCGGAAAGAAAGGCAAATTGAGTCGCAGATACATTGGTCCGTATAAAATCCTTCGGCGGATCGGACATGTGGCTTATGAATTAGAACAACCCTCAGAAATGGAGTTCGTCCATCCAGTATTTCATGTGCCAATGTTAAAGAAGTGTATTGGAGATCCTTCCCCGATCGTCCCCATCCATTATGTACAGGTTACGGAGAATCTATCGTATGAAGAGGTTCCCGTAGCCATATTGGATAGACAAATCCGTAAGCTACGAACAAAAGAGGTAGTTTCTGTCAAAGTGTTGTGGAGAAATCAAAATAGAGAAGAAATGACATGGGAGGCAGAAGAAGAAATGAAATCTAAGTACCCGTATTTATTTCAGAATGTGAATAATGATGATGCTGAAAGAGCTCAAAATACAATGAAAGAAACGCCTTAAGCTGTAAGTAAGAATCTTACTATTAATGTCTTCTTTTTATTATGATGTTCAATCGCGAACCAATGTGAGCCTTAGGGCTGTGATGTCTTTTCCTTACATTGTTTTCTCTATTGTATATGTATCCCCACATTCGAGGACGAATGTTCCTAAGGGGGGGAGAGTGTGATACCCCGTAAATTCACCTATGTGATTATGCCGTAATGTGGTAAGTGTGTATGGGCCTAAGAATAAGGAGAATGGTTGATATATATTGAAAAATTGTTAAGAAAAAAAAAAGGCGGGAAAACGAAAGGCGTTAAAGAAAAAAAAATAAAAAAATAAAAAGAAAGAAGAGAAGAACAAAAGGGACAACAAGCGTCCCAATGTCCAATTCGCGATCCGCGAAATGCACATGCGTATCCCGAATCAAGTCACGAAGTGAGGCAGAAGCCTGGGTTGGCTTCTTGTCGAAAAAGCGACGGCAAGTGAAGGAAAGCGAACCGCGAAATGGGAAAAGCGGTTCGCGAAATCAACAAGGCCATGTTGCCGTGTTGGCTAGTATGTGCACCTTATGAATAATAAGGGTAGTCATGTACAGGGTTCGCCGGTACTCTGCAAGCAGGTTTCGGTGCCCGGTCGCGGGCCCCCGAGGTTGGGTCGCGACAAGACTGATAGACGGAGCTCCCCCACTGCAGTAGGCAATCCAGTTCAGCAGATATTAGCAAGATTCATCCTTCGGACTTGCTACAGCCTTGGTATGCAATTTCTATAGGCATTTTGGGTATGTCGGGGCCCTGTTCCGACATAGGTTGCATAATGTATGTTCTTGTAGAGGCTCATAGACAAATGTCAGTGTATGTATAGACAAGTGTTGGGTTGACTCATGTGCAGCTGAATTGCCTTGTCGTCAAGCTTATGTATTCTGTTGTAGAGCTTTTGCACAATGGTCATGTCGGCCGTGGTATGTTGAATATGTATGCCTACGTCATGATACAATGTTTCTGTAGATATATGTGTATAAAAATGTGTTGTTATCGGAAGGTCAAAGTTAATTATGTTCATTGTTGTTATGAATATGGGCATTCACCGGCCATCTAAACAGTAAAGAAAGTAAGATAGCAGATAGGAAGGGTATGCCGGCACTTTGCAAGCAGAGTCCGGTGCCATGTCACGGCCCTCCGGTTGGGTCGTGACAAACTTGGTATCAGAGCAGGTCATATCCTAGGAATTGTCTATGAGCCGTGTCTAGTAGAGTCTTGATTATGGGTGTGTAGCGCGCCACATTTTATAATCAGGAGGCTACCTGACGTTTAGGAATGTTACCTTCTTTCTAAATCTAGATCGTGCGCAGAGCTGAGTTGTAAGTATTCATTTCTAACATTCGCCTTGTTTTCCTACAGCGATGACTTCGAATAAGAAGAGAACGAGTAACAGACGACTTTATACAGAAGCGGGCGAGGGTACCAGTCAGGTACCCCAAGATAGAGGAGGCCAAAGTGAGCCTCGAAGTGAGATGCCTTCTCGAACCTCATCTACTCCTCCTTCCCCAGAGGATATTAGAAGCCGCCCAGCCTCTCCAGTCCCTTCTTCTCGTACTACAGACCAGGACTTGAGGACTGCAGTACAGTTGTTGACTAGCCTGGTAGCTTCCCAGGCTTAGAGGCAGAATACCGATGCTATTGAAAGACCGGTTAGTGCGAGGGTTCGTGACTTCATCAATTTGGATTCTCCAGTGTTTGCCGAGTCTGATCATAAGGAAGACCCGCAGGCTTTCATTGATAAAATACACCGCACACTACGGGTTATGCATGCCAGCGACACAGAGGCAGTAGAACTGGCTTCTTATCGACTACGGAACTTAGCAGTGTTCTGGTATGACAGTTGGGAGAGATCCAGGGGCCCGAATGCTCCCCCACCTATGTGGAATGAATTCTCTGGGGCGTTCCTTCGCCACTACTTGCCAGTTGAGATACGACGAGCTAAGGCTGATTAATTCTTGAACCTTAAACAAGGTAATATGAATGTACGAGAGTACGGTATGTAGTTTGTCTATTGCAAGGTATGCTCCCATATGGTGGCCGAGATGAGCGATAGGGTCCATTTGTTCGTGAACGGGCTAAGAGCCCACTTAATAAATGAATGCACGACAACTTCCCTTATAGAGGGCATGGATATCTCCCGTATTCAGGCCTATGCCCAGACCATAGAGGATCGTAAACGCCAGCAAAGGGCAGACAGTGAGCAGGATAGAAGCCAGCATAAGAGGACAAGATTTGCAGGGTATTCTGGTGACTCCAGAAGTAGTGTAAGGCCCCATTCTTCGAGGAGTTCGGCACCACCTGTATCTAGTGCCCCTCGATAGTTTCAGAGTTCGCGGGCATCAGGCTCGCCCCATCACAGGGTTACTAGTTAGACGTAATCCCCAATGCCTCGTTGTGAGCAGTGCGGCAGGACCCATTTTGGACCGTGCCGCCGAGGTTCGGATATATGCTATTTCTGCGGACAGCCTGGCCACATGATGCGGGTCTGTCCTTACATAAGAGATGGTGGTATGGCTCAGCAAACTGGATCTCTGGCTGGTTCTTCCTTATCCATTCGACCTCCAGTGCGGGGGTCCCACCAGCCTGCAAGTCGTGGCAGAGGTGGCGGTACAGTACCGAGCTCAAGTGGTGTTCAAAACCGAATATATGCCCTAGCAGGTCGACAGGATCTTGAGTCATCTCCGGATGTTGTCACAGGTATATTATCAGTGCTTTCTCATGATGTATATGCATTGGTTGATCCCGGATCCACATTGTCTTATGTTACACCCCTTGTGGCTGATAAGTTTGATGTTGAACCTGAGTTAATAAGTAAACCATTTGCAGTATCTACTCCAATAGGAGATTCCGTGGTTGTCAAGAGAGTGTATAGAGGTTGCGGTGTGACGTTTTGTAGTCGTCAAACCTCAGCAAATTTATGTGAATTAGAAATGGTAGATTTTGATGTAATAATTGGAATGGATTGGTTACATCATGCTATGCAAGTATTGATTGTCATGCGAAGATGGTTAGATTTCAATTTCCTGGTGAACCCATCCTTGAATGGAAGGAAAACATTGCTACGCCGAAAGGTAGGTTTATTTCCTACATCAAGGCAAGAAAGATGATCTCCAAAGGTTATATCTACCATCTTGTTCGCGTTATGCATGCGGAGGCGAAGTCGCCTATTCTACAATCAATCCCGGTAGTCAATGAATTTCCGGATGTCTTTCCAGATGAACTCCCCGGTCTTTCTCCTGAAAGGGAGATTGAGTTTGGCATCGATGTGTTGCCTGATACTCACCCAATTTCTATCCCTCCATGCAGAATGGCCCCAGCAGAATTGCGAGAGTTGAAAGTACAGTTGAAGGACTTGCTGGATAAAGGCTTCATTAGGCCTAGCACTTCACCTTGGGGTGCGCCAGTCGTATTCGTACGAAAGAAGGACGGATCGTTACGGATGTGTATCGATTATTGTCAGTTGAATAAGGTCACCATAAAGAACAAATATCCACTCCCAAGAATTGATGACCTGTTTGACCAACTCCAGGGAGCCAAATTTTCTCCAAAATTGACCTACGTTCAGGGTATTTTCAGTTGAGAGTCAAGGAGAAAGATATTCCAAAAACAGCCTTCCGGACAAGATATGGGCATTTTGAGTTCCTAGTAATGTCGTTCGGGCTAACCAATGCCCCGGCGGCTTTCATAGATCTCATGAACACTGTATTCAAGCCTTATCTTGATGTGTTCGTGGTAGTATTCATTGATGATATCCTAGTGTATTCCCGACCAGAGGCAGAACATATGGGTCACTTGCGGATAGTATTGCAGACCCTTCGGGGTCACCAGTTATATGCAAAGCTCTCCAAATGTGAGTTTTGGCTGAACTCGGTAGCCTTCTTAGGCCATGTGATATTTGATGAGGGTATTAGTGTCGACACTCTAAAGATCGACGCAGTCAAGAATTGGCCAAGACCTACTACACCATCAGAAGTCCGTAGCTTCTTGGGGTTAGCAAGATACTACAGGCGGTTTGTAGAAGGATTTTCTTCTATATCAGCAACATTAACTAAGCTGACCTAGAAGGCTACCAAATTTCAATGGACAGATGTTTGTGAGCGGAGTTTCCAGGAACTGAAAAATCAATTAACATCCGCTCCAGTTCTTACTCTTCCCGAAGGAACTAAAGGTTATGTGGTGTATTGTGATGTCTCCGGCATAGGTTTGGGATGTGTATTGATGCAGCATGGGAAAGTGATTGCTTATGCTTCAAGACAATTGAAGAAGCATGAAAAGAATTATTCGACCCATGATTTGGAATTGGCTGCAGTAATATATGCTTTGAAGACATGGCGACACTATTTATACGGTGTCCATGTCAACATCTACACAGACCATAAAAGCTTGCAATACATCTTCAGTCATAAAGAGTTAAATTTGAGACAACGACGTTGGCTCGAATTGCTGAAGGACTACGACGTTGAAATATTGTATCATCCGGGCAAAGCGAATGTTGTGGAAGATGCCCTCAGTCGTAAATCAATGGGAAGTTTAGTACACATTGAAGCAGGTAAGCGGAGTTTAACTAAAGAGCTTCATCAACTAGCTAACATGAGAATTAGACTGTTAGCCTCCGAGGACGGAGGTGTTGTTGTACATAACACATCAGAATCATCTCTCGTAGCCGAGGTGAAGGCACGGCAATACGAAGATCCCACCTTGTTGCAGTTGAGAGAGGGCATTCAGCAAGGTAAAATTTTAGCTTTTGAGATTGCAGGGGATGGAACACTGAGGTGCCAAGGCCGATTATGTGTGCCTAATGTAGCAGGATTGCGAGAGAAGATTATGAGGGAAATTCATCAATCCCGATATTCCATCCACCCTGGCTCGACAAAGATGTATCATGATGTCAAGGAGCAGTACTGGTGGGATGGTATGAAAAGGTCTATTGCAGAATTCTTAGCCTAGTGCCCCAATTGCCATCAGGTAAAGATAGAACACCAGAAACCTGGTGGATTGCTTCACGATATAGAGATTCCAACCTGGAAATGGGAGGCGATTAACATGGACTTCATTGTTGGGTTACCTCGCTCCAGTCGTAAGTTCGACTCCACCTGGGTGATAGTGGATCGACTTGCCAAATGTGCTCATTTTCTGCCAGTTAAGACAACCTACAAAGCTGAAGATTATGCAAAGCTGTACATTAAAGAAATTGTTAGGCTTCATGGGGAACCAATGTCTATTATATCGGACAGAGGAGCCCAATTCACAGCTAACTTTTGGAAGTCTATTCAGAAAGGTTTGGGTACACAAATAAATCTCAGCACCGCTTTTCATCCGCATACTGACTGGCAAGCTGAACGTACTATTCAGACACTTGAAGATATGCTAAGAGCATGTGTCTTGGATTTCAAGGGGAGTTGGGATGACCATCTACCACTTATAGAGTTTGCCTACAATAACAGCTACCATTCCAGTATTAAGATGGCCCCATACGAAGCACTGTACGGGAGGAAATGTAGATCACCAGTTGGGTGGTTCGGAGTCGGTGAAACTGAGTTGTATGGGCCGGATTTGATCCACCAAGCCATTGAGAAAATGAAAGTGATACAGGAACGATTGAAGACAGCACAAAGTAGGCAAAAGTCCTATTCTGATGTCCGACGTCGTGATCTAGAGTTTGAAGCTGGTGATTGCGTATTCCTGAGAGTCTCGCCAATGAAGGGTGTCATGCGCTTCGAAAAGAAAGGTAAACTGAGCCCGAGGTACATCGGTCCGTACAAAATCCTTCAACGAATCGGACATGTTGCTTATGAGTTAGAACTACCATCCGAAATGGAATTTGTCCATCCAGTATTCCATGTGTCCATGTTGAGGAAATGTATCGGAGATCCTTCTCGGGTCGTCCCCATCCAAGACATACATATCACAGAGGATCTAACATACGAAGAGGTACCAGTGGCTATATTAGACCGACAAATCCGCAAGCTAAGGACAAAGGATGTAGCTTCTGTCAAGGTGTTATGGAGGAACAAGAACGGGGAAGAAATGACATGGGAAGCAGAGGAAGAGATGAAGTCTAAATAACCGTACTTGTTCCACGATGTAAATAATGATGATGCCGAAGGAACGCAGAATGCAATGACAGGAGAAGCGTCCGTACGAGGTAAATAGGAACTTGAGATATTCTTCATTATTACCTTTCATTTAATGCTGATGATTCCCATAGATCCTTACATTCTGGGACGAATGTTCGTAAGGGGGGGAGAGTGTTACAACCCGTAAATTCGTACGTAAGAATACGCCGTGAGATAGCTTACATATAAGAACCCGGAAAATACTTCAAAAGTTAAGAAAAAGAGCAAGGTGTCGCACAGTTGGATATGCGACCGCAAAGCACGAATGCAGACCACATATCCAACACCAAGATCGCAAATTGAGACAGAGTTATGGGCAGAAAATTATGTCAAAAATGCAGCCAGTATGCGACCGCATAATGGAAATGCGAACCGCAAAAATGACACCTTCCATCGCATAATGGAACAGAGTTCTGGGCTGAAATCCGCATCAGAAATGAGACCAGAATGCGGTCGCATTGTTGAAAATGCGAACCGCAAATATGACCCTTCTGTGTCGCATAGTGTGACAGATTTCTGGGTTGAGATTTGCGAACAAAATGCAAACCGCATGTCATGTTTGCGGCAGATATGCGATCGCAAACCTGAAAATGTCAGACATGTGCGTCACTTATTGACAGACCTATAAAAGGAGTCCAAACCCGTTCCTTCGTCATTTTTCTGAACTTAAACATAGAAGAAGGCCCCAACGACCCCTCTCAAAGTCCCACACGAACTCTAACCAATTTCTTCCCCTTCCAAGCTCTAAATTGAAGAACTAAGGAGAAACCCTATCTGAGTTTCCTTCTTCTGCAAACCCAAATTGAGGGCGAGACCTAGAATTTGAGGAATCGAGGAAGAAGGCTAGATAATCCACATGCAAGGTAAGTTATTACTCCCTTTCATGCAATCTTCTCTTGGGAATTCATGATATGTTGTTTCATGCATGTAAGGACTCATGGGAGGGTGATTGGAAACCATGAAATCAAGATAAACACTGCTAAACGGAATGCGTCATGGCTATTATGGGTGTAAATGAGTTGCATGTGTTATCACTATATTTGTTAAGCTTTAGAGGAGGAAGGGTGTGTGGAGGCACCATACAAAATTAGGGGATTATGATGAATGATAGCTACAATGCTTAATGAGTAACGGTGGAATTGTTCTTTAATTGTAGACTAAGGAATTGTAGCAATTGCGTAGCTTGAGAACTGGTGCAGTATATACTAGGTATGTAGGACTATACCGTTCTTTCTTTTGCACGACTCCTATTGAATACAATGTAATGAACGAGCCCCAAAAGAATACTCTACTCTTAGAAGTTAGGGTTGCTTATATTGTTTCCCTCTATGGAAGGATTACTATTGTTCTTATGATATCAATGTTGTTGGTATGTGCTGAGTCTTATAAAGTTCATGTTAAAGAGATTTTCTTAATCACGTGTAAAGGGGATAACAATCGTATGTCACTAAAAGGGTCTGGAACATATTTTCATAAGTTTAGCATGTATTATGTATGTGTAATCTAATTCTTATGACCGAGCCTAATGAAGGCCGGGTATGTTATGGCCGAGCCTAATGAAGGCTGGGTATGTTATGACCGAGCCTAGTACGGCCGGGTAAGATATTCTATGATATGATGATGATGATGAGCCCACAGAGGCATGTGTAAATATACAAAGATGATGACGAGCCCAAGAGGCGTATGTAAATTTATATGAAAATGGTAAGCTCAAGAGGCATATGTAAATGAATATGAAAATGGTAAGCCCACAGAGGCGTATGTAAATGTATATGAAAATGGTAAGCCCACAGAGGCGTATGTAAATGTATATGAAAATGCTAAGCCCACGGAGGTTATGTATAAGATGATGATAATGATAATGTATAAGTATATGATGATGTTAGAAAGGTTATATATATATGCATAAGCACGTCGAACATGTCATGGTTAGCCGCTCTCAGAGGCGTTCAGATGGCACAGGTTATATGTTTCTTATCTAGACGCTTATATTATTGCTCATATATTATGTTTTCCTATCTTACCTACTCAGTACATTCTCCGTACTGACGTCCTTTATTTGTGGACGCTGCATGTCGTGCTGCAGGTCTCGATAGACTGATAGACGGAGCTCCCCCACCGCAGTAGGCTACCCAGTTCAGCAAATATTTGCAAGATTCATCCTTCGGACTTGCTACAGCCTTGGTATGCAATTTGTATTGGCATTTTGGGCATGTCGGCGCCCTGTTCCGACATAGGTTGCATAATGTATGTTCTTGTAGAGGCTCATAGACAAATGTCAGTGTATGTATAGACAAGTGTTGGGTTGACTCATGTGCAGCTGAATTGCCTTGTCGGCAAACGTATGTATTCTGTTGTATAGCTTTTGAACAATGGCCGTGTCGGCCGTGGTATGTTGAATATGTATGCCTACGTCATGATACAGTGTTTCTGTGGATATATGTGTATAAAAATGTGTTGCTATCAGAAGGTCCAAGTTAATTATGATCATTGTTGTTATGAATATGGGCATTCACCAGCCATCTAAACAGTAAAGAAAGTAAGATAGCATATATGAAGGGTATGCCGGCACTCTGCGAGCAGGGTCCGATGCCATATCGCGGCCCTCCGGTTGGGTCGTGACAGAAAGCTTCTAAAACCTCCTCCTTCCACTAATTCGAATTTCTTTCTTAATTACACTAATTCTAATTAGTAATTCTTAGGTAATTTCCTACATATGTAATTACTAATCTTTAAGCTAGTAAGACCTCGTGCTAAAACTCATAATTTCCACTATCGTAGATAATTCTTGGCTTCTTGTGCTCACTTAAAAAGTTGTCCGCTATATATATATATATGCATCATGCATTCATGTCGGTAGCCCTCAGAGGTACCTAGATGTTACAGGTTGTATATTCTCTATCCCCTTATACATTATTGTTCTTACTTATGCTTTCCTACCTTACATACTCAGTACTTCATTCGTACTGACGTTCTTTCATTTGTGGACGCTGCATGTTGTGCTGCAGGTCCGGATAGACAGGTAGGCGAAGCCCCCCCACCATAGTAGGTTGCCCAGTTCAGCGGTTATTGGCGAGATCTCTTCTCCAGACTTGCTGTGGTCTTGGTATGCATTTTTGTTATAGGCGTTATGGGTGTGTCGGGGCCCGATTCCATCGATGTTGCAGCACTTACATTCCATTAGATGATGCAAATAAATTTGATCAAGTGTTATCAATGCCATCTATGAACAAGACAAGAAAAGGCGTTGGTTAGCCTTGGAGAAGAGCCAAGCGTCCATAAATCTTGCTATGGACGAATCTTATGTTGAAGATGTATATTTGTGTTTATATTATATTATTGTATAATTATGGAAGACATTAATTCTTACTTGTTTTGGAGTCCTGCGTGACTATTTCTTAAACTTAGCCAAATTGTGGCCTTTTTGTTAATTAGTTGTTTCCTAGTTGATTTAGGTTAACTAGTTATTCTTTTCCTAGTTGATTTAGGTAAAGGCTCATTCTATATAAGCCTAAAAACTTAATTATTTTGATACCTTTTGACATTATTATCAATCAAAACCGGCAGCACATTGCTCCCAAAATCATGTGAATTAACTTGTCCAATTTTGGTGTGATTCAAAATTGAACTTGTTCCTTTGTTTGATCGAACAGTTTGCAAGACCATTGTTGTCTTGAGGGTTGTTCGTATAGTATAGGTACTCCGTGACTTCATCAAGAAGGTAAGTAGACTAGTTCCTACTTGTTGTCTTGATAGTTCATTGAGCGTCTTGCTTCTATCTTTTATTTTCTTATTTCCACGTTTAATATTGCATCAGTTGGTATCAGAGCTTGGAAAGGGTTTGTTCTTACAATCCCAATCCTGTTCTTCATGCCTTAGTTTAGGTTCTATCTTTAATTTCGTTTTTGATTTATACAAAAAAAAAAGTGAAAAAAAAAAAGAAAAGAAAGAAAACCCAAAAATTTGTGTAATTGAAGTTGTTAAATCATCTAGGGATTGAAGTCTTGAAGATTGATTGCTAAAGACACGTTCTTGAACCGATTGTTGAAGTTCTTGATCGCTAAAAACCGATAATCTTTACATCTTGAAACTCTAGTTGAAATTCTTGAAGGTGAATGATTGAATCTTAAAAATCTTGAAGTTCTTTGAGTTAAAATTGAAGTTCTTGAAGAGTTTTACGTTGTTCTTAAAGAGGTTCTTGAATCCTCAAACGTTCCTAACGAGATTGCCTTGAATTCTTGAAGTTCTTGAACTTTAATTTGTTGTTCTTGAAGGTTTTGGTTGAAAAACGTGGGAGAGGGCCTAAGAAGTGTTAGGGAGGCCAAATTTGAGGAGGAGAATAGGAAACTCTAATTCTAGTCCAAGAAGGAAACAACTCCCAATCCAAAAGGGAGAAGTTTCAAGGAGTTGAAATTCTATTTGGACAAGGAGAGGAGGGGCTAATTTGTGTTGGAAAAGGAAAGGGGGGGACCCAAAATCCTAAGGACTATGGAGAAAGATTGGTCTTCTCCAAACTAAAGTGAGAAAGCTTCTAAAATTTCCTTATCTCTTCAATTTCGAAATTCTTCTTAATTTCACTACTTCTA
>MCJB01002134.1:0-13007 GCA_002018475.1 Nicotiana obtusifolia
ATAAAGTATGTCTTAATTCGCTGAAATGATGGAAGTGAATTCCATAATGATCATGTTAAAGGTATGCCACCCTCAGAGGTAAATTCCAGTGTTATGAGTTGTTGCTTTCATTATATTGCTTATGCTATTGCTTTCAGTTATATTCCTGTCTTACATACTCAGTACATATTTCGTACTAACGTCCTTTGTTTGTGGACGCTGCATATCGTGCTGCAGGTCCAAATAGATTGACAGGTGAGGCTCCTCCACAGTAGGCTACCATACCAGTCCAGCAGAAATAGCAAGGTTCATCTTTCGGACTTGCTATACTTGGGTATGCTGTTGTACATATATTTTGGGCATGTCGGGGTCCTGTTCCGACTAAGTGTTTTGTAAAAACTCCATAGAGGCTCATTAGACAAGTTGTCAGTGTATGTATAAACAGGAATTGGGCTATGTGTATTCATGCCGCCTAGTTGGCATCATATGTATTGTGTATATGGTTTTGTATATAGCCCAGTGGGTTATGTTGTGGATGAATGTATATGTTTATGTTATGAATTATCGTTGTGACAGGTAATGTCAATATAGTTGGCAGGCATAATGTCGTTATTGCCGTGTTGGCAAGTATGTGCACCTTATGAATAATAAGGGTAGTCATGTACAGGGTTCGCCGGTACTTTGCAAGCAGGGTTCGGTGCCCGGTCGCCGGCCCCCGAGGTTGGGTCGCGACAGAATCTCTAACCTATGAAGCAATCCACCTTATCTCTGATGCTCATACTTCACCTGCTGACAGTTAAGGCACCGAGCTACAAACCCCATTATATCCTTCTTCATTCTCCTCCACCAATAGTGCTGCCTCAAGTCCTGATACATCTTCACAGCACCCGGATGAATGGAATACCGCAAACTGTGGACCTCCTCAAGAATCAACTCACGTAGCCCATCCACATTGGGCAAACAAATTCGACCCTGCATCCTCAATACACCATCATCCCCAATAGTCACATCTCTGGCATCACCGTGCCGAGCCGTGTCCTTAAGGACAAGCAAATGGGGATCATCATACTGGCGCTGTCTGATGCGATCACATAAGGAAGACCGAGAAAACACACAAGCTAGAACACGAATGGGCTCCAAAACATCCAATCTCATGAACTGGTTGGCCAAAGCCTGAACATCAACTACAAGAGGTCTCTCTCCCACGGGATTGAAGGGAAGACTATCCATACTCACCACCTTTTTACTAAAGGCATTGACCACCACATTGGCCTTCTCGGGATGATACATAATGGTGATATCATAATCCTTTAGCAGCTCCAACCATCTCCACTGCCTCAAATATAGATCCTTCTATTTGAACGAGTGTTGGATGCTCTGATGATCCGTAAACACCTCACAAGACACACCGTAGAGATAATGCCTCCAAATCTTCAATGCATGAATAATGGTAGCTAACTCCAAATCATGAACAAGGTGGTCCTTCTCATGATGCTTCAACTGGCGCGAAGCATAAGCACTCACTCTACCCTCCTGCATCAAGACACACCCAATACCGATCCGAGAAGCATCACAATGTACTGTATAAGAGCCTGAAGCTAAAGGCAAAACTAGAACTGGAGTTGTGGTCAAAGCAGTCTTGAGCTTCTGAAAGCTCTCCTCACACTCATCCGACCACGTGAAAGGAGCACCCTTTTGGGTCAATTTGGTCAAGGGCGATGCAATAGACGAGAAGCCCTCCATAAAGCAACGATAATAACCGTCCAAGCCAAGAAAGCTCTGAATCTCCGTAGCTGAGGACGGTCTGGGCCAACTTTGAACCACCTCTATCTTCTTCGGATCCACCTAATACCCTCACTGGACACCACGTACCCCAAGAATGCCACTGAGCCAAGCCAAAACTCACACTTGGAGAACTTGGCATAAAGCTTATCCTCCCTCAACCGCTGCAACACAATCCTCAAATACTTGCTCTTCCTCGCTACGAGAGTACACTAGAATATCATCAATGAACACTATAACAAACGAGTCGAGATAAGGCTGAAACACACTGATCATCAGATGCATGAATGCTGTTGGGGCGATGGTCAGCCCAAAAGACATCATTAGGAACTCATAATGATCATAACGGGTCCTGAATGCTGTCTTTAGAATATCCAAATCCCGAATCTTCAACTGGTGATACCCAGACCTCAAATAGATCTTGGAGAACACCCCTCGCTCCCTGAAGCTGGTCAAATATACGCAGCAAAGGTTACTTGTTCTTGATTGTAACTTTGTTCAACTGCCTGTAATCAATGCACATCCTCATAGTACTATCCTTCTTCTTTACAAACAGAACTGGTGCACCCCAAGGTGACACGCTAGGCCGAATAAACCCCTTATCAAGGAGTTCCTGAAGCTGCTCCTTCAATTCTTTCCACTCAGCTGGTGCCATATGATACGGTGGGATGAAAATGGGCTGAGTGCCCGGCACTAAGTCAATACCGAAGTCCCCTGTCGGGCGGCATGCCCCGCATATCTGCAAGAAGCACATCGAGAAACTCCCGCACCACTGAAGCAGAATCAATAGTGGAAGCATCAACACTAACATCCCTCACAATGGCCAGATAAGATAAACAACCTTTCCCAACCATCCGCTGGGCCTTCAAATATGAAATCACTCTGCTGGGAACATAGTCTAGAGAATCTCTTCTCTCAATCCTTGGCTATCTCGGCATCGCCAACATCACGGTCTTAGCGTGACAATCTGGAATAGCATGATAGGGAGACAACCAATCCATACCCAAAATTACGTCAAAGTCCACCATACTAAGTAGCAAAAGATCAACTCTAGTCTCCAATCCCCAAATAGTCACCACACACGACTGAGATACACGATCCACAATAATAGTATCGCCCAAGGGCGTAGAGACATCAACAGCTAAAGCTATGGACTCACGGGGCATATCCAAATGATGAGCAAAATATGATGATACATATGAATAGGTGGAACCATGGCCAAATAATACAGAGGCATCCCTGTGGCAAACTAAGACAATACCTGTGATCACTGCATTTGAAGCAACAACATCTGGTCTAGCAGGAATAGCATAGAATAGGGCCTGACCGCCCTTTGATCGGCCTTCCCCTCTAAGGCGATATCTAGCTGACTGGGCCCTATCCCGAGCTGGCTGAGCGGGTGGTGAAGTAATAGGTGTTGAAGTCATAGGCTGACTCCTCTGCTGAGCTGGACCTCCCATAAGGCGGGGACAATACCTCTTGATGTGACCCATATCTCCATACTCGAAACAACCCCTCCTTGCGAATGGCGGTGCGGACTGAACGGATCCTTGAGCACCAGAATACTCGCTAGAAGAACCCGGTGCCGATGAGCCCTGAACTGAAGGTGCATGGAACGAACTCTGAGCTGGAAGGGCACTGAAAGATGACTGACCCTGATATGTACTGTATGAACCATGGCCGGATGGTGCACCATGGTGAACTGGACGAGCCATCTGAGCATGCCTATAAGGACGATCCCTACCGTGGTGGAACTGACCCCAGATCGAACGCCACTGAAACCACCCACTCCTCGAGGCCTCTTGGCCTCCCTCTCACCCCGCTCTTGACTGCAGACTATCTCTATTTGCCAAGAAATGTCGACTACCTCATCAAAAGTGGCACCAGATACCCTCCCTCGAGTTATAAGCAATCGCAGCTGATATGTGAGGCCATCAATGAACCTGCTGATCCTCTCCCTATCAGTGGGAACCATCCAAGCTGCGTGACGAGCCAACTAAGAAAACCTCATCTTGTACTACGTCACAGACATGCCATCCTAATGAAGCAACTCAAACTGTCTGCGCATCTCCTTTCTGCGAGACTACGGCACGAACTTCTCCTAGAAAAGAACGGAAAACTCCTACCATGTAAGTGGTGCTACACCGACCGACCTGTGCCTCTCATAAGCCTCCCACCATCTGAAGGCATCCATAGAAAACTAAAAAGTAGTGAACGAGAACCCACTGGTCTCCAGAATACCCGATGTCCGAAGCATCCGCTCGCAATTATCCAGAAAGCCCTGAGCATCCTCTTACTCAGCATCGCTAAATGATGGAGGTGGAAGTCTCCCAAATCTCTCAAGTCTCCTCTGCTTATCTTTAGCCATAACAGGGACTACTAAGGCCTGAGCAACTGCATCCGGCTGGGCTGGTAGTGCTCCCGGGGTCTGGAGTCCCTATATCACCTACTCGGGTGTACGGGCGGCGGGAGTCTGAGTTCCTCCCCGACATGAGAATTGGCTGCTTAGGTCGAAACAGAGACTGCCTGAGCAAGACTGGTACACACGGTCAGAATCTGAGCTAAGGCCTCTTGATGGCTTGGAATCACGATAATCACAGCTGGTGCCTGAGCTGACCCCACTGGCTCAACTATATCTGGTACCTGATCCTGAGCTGGAGCAACTGGCGGGTTTGTAGGGGCTGCCCTAGTTGTTGTACGAGCTGCACCCTTGCCCCTACCATGACCTCTACAGCGATCTCGGCCTCTCGCGGCCCTGGATGGTGGTACTGGTGGCTGTCCATCCTGTCCAGTAGTACGTGTCCTCACCATCTGTGAGAGAATAGAATAACAGGAATTTAGTTACCAGAGTCAACAAATCCGCACAACGAGATTACAAGAATGTGAAATTTCCTAAGGGTTCGGCAGCCTCTCGAAGATAAGTACAGACATCTCCGTACCTATTCGCAAGACTCTACTAAACCTGCTCATGACTCGTGAGACCTACGTAACCTAGACTCTAATACCAACTTGTCACGACCCAAAACCAACCATCGTGATAGCGTCTATCGTGGAACTAGGCAAGCCAATTACTCAACTTTTTCAACATAACCAAAAGCTTGGAAAAATATGGAAGTAGTTAATATTTAAGGAAAACCTTTGAAAACAGAAATAAATATGTAGCCCAATACAATCTATCCCAAAAACTGGGGTGTCACCAAGTACATGAGCATCTACAACAGAAGATAGTCTAATACAATGTCTAAAGAGTAAAAAAAACTGAAAAAAATAAGTAAAGATAACGAAGGAGGGTCAAGGTCTGTGAACGTCATGCAGCTACCTCGATAGTCTCCCTAGATCCTGACTTCACACTCAGCAGCCGCCATGACCGAGAGCACCTAGATTTGCACACCAGGTGCAGGGTGTAGCGTGAGTACAACCAACTTAGTAAGTAACTAATCCTAACTTTGGAGTGAAAGTAGTGACGAACTCAACCAGCATACTTCAATATAGAAGTAACAATGCAGAAACGTAGGCATGCTTTTAAGTTCAGCAGATAAACTCAACACTGTAAAATAAACCAAATCTGAATGATAAGAAGAATATAACTTCTCTACTTCTACATGCCCATGCATATGCTGTATGTGATGCACCATGCTATATTCCTCATGTGCTCACTCTCTCAATTGCTCAATCACTCAGTACTGTATATGGCCAATCCGGCCCAGGGAAGATCCATTCCGGAATATATACATCGACTGACCATCAGCCACCCAGTACTGAGTAGGGCCAATTTAGCCCGTGGGGAAGATCCATCCCCAGGTATATAATGCTTCGGACAAGATCCATGTCCAGGGAAGATCCATCCCTCAATATAATCAATCGCGCTCACTGGGGGTGTATGCAGACTCCGGAGGGGCTCCTTCAGCCCAAGCGCTATCATAAATAGGTATAACCACTGCGGCGTGCAATCCGATCCCATAAATGTCACTCATAGCCAGGCCCTCTGTCTCACTCAGTCATCAATCTCTCCAGTCTCTATCACGGGCTCACCATGTCAATGAAACTAGCCCAAAAATAATGATATGATGCATCAATAAATACCAACAGAGACTGAGATATGTTGTGAAATGAATGAATATGACTGAGTACAAAATATCAATGAAATCAATAAGACAACAGCAAGAAACAACCACTATGGGTTCCAACAGTATTGACATCTAGCCTAATCATGACCCCGAGCAAGTTTAACAGCTTAATTACTTTATCACATGATGAAAACACGGACATCAACAAGATAAGTCCATGATACAGTGCGATGAAATCGACCAGGTCACAATTCTCATGGTTCACGCCCGCACGACTATCACTTGGCATGTGCGTCACCTCAACACCAATCATATAACACATATTTCAGGGTTTCGAACCCTCAGAACCAAGTTTAGAAGTGTTACTTACCTCAATCCAAGCAGAACTCTACTCTAACACGCCATTGCCCCGCAAATCGGCCTCTAAATGCCTCGAATCTAGCCATAAATAGTACGATACAGTCAATACGGGCTAAAGGAATCAATTCTATATGAAATTATGAAGGTATAACTGAAAAAACAAAATCGGCTCAAAAATGCCCCCGGGCCCACGTTTGGGTATCCAACAAAATCACCAAACCCGGAAGCCCATTTCAACCCCAAGTCTAACCATATCCAATTTACTCAAATCCGATAACAAAATCCTACTCAAAATCTCAAAAATCTAGCTCAAGAACTCTTTTTCACTTACCTCAATTTTCCACCCCAAATCACAAATTTAATGGTAGAATCAAAGGCATAATCATGGAAATTAACCAAAACTAGATAGGAATCACTTACCCCAAGCACCCACGTGAAAATATCTCCAAAAGTCTCCTTCTACCAAGCTCCCAAATCAATTTTGTGATATGAACTCGAAACCCTCATTTTTGAATCTTTTATTCTGCCGAGTTACGCCTTCTTCGCGAACGCGACCATCCTCCCGCGTTTGCGAAGCACAAAACAGTCTGCCCCTATATTTTGTCTTACGCGTACGTAGACATCCACGTGAACGCGAACTAATGCTTTCTCAAACCTACACGATCATGGCCCTCTTCATGCGATCGCGAAGAACAAACGCGTGACCCCAGCTTCTGCCTCGTATACCCTATGCAAACGCGACCTTGGCCACGCGTTCTCGAATAAAAGAATACTACAACTAAGCGATCGCATCCCCCTGCTCGCGAACGCGTAGAACAAAGTCCTCCACTACCCAGCTAAGCCTACGCGATCGCGGACCTTCCCACGCGATCGCGTATTAGGAAACTAGATTAGTGCACCAGAAAATTTGCAGCTATAACACCAAGTCCAAAATTGATCCGTTAACCATCCAAAACTCACCTGAAGCCCCCGAGACCTCAACCAAACATACCATCAAGTCCCAAAACATCATACAAACTTAGTCGAACCCTCAAATCACCTCGAACAACATCAAAACACGAATATAGGTTCAAGCCTAATGAACTTTGAATTTCCAATCTCTACAACTGGCGCCTAAAACTGTTAAATGATGTCCGATTGACCCTAAATTTTGCACACAAGTCCTAGATGACACCATGGTCCTGCTCCAACTTTCGGAATCAGAATCCGACCCTGATATCGAAAAGTCTACTCCCCAGTCAAACTTCCCAAAAATTTAACTTTCGCCATTTCAAGCCTAATTCAACTACAGACCTCCAAATCACAGTCCGGACACGCTCCTAAGTCCAAAATCACCTAACGGAGCTAACGGAACCATCAAAATTCAAATTCGGGGTCCTTTACACATAAGTCAATATCCGGTTAACTTTTCTAACTTAAGCTTTCCATTTTTAGACTAAGTGTCTCAATTTATTTCGAAATCTCTCCGGACTCGAACTAACTAACCCGATAAGTCATCTAACAACTATAAAGCACCAATAAGTCATCTAACAACTATAAAGCACAAAAGGAGCAATAAATGGGGCAACAGGGCTACAACTCTCAAAACGACCTGTCGGGTTGTTACATTCAGCAACTTTAACAATCTCCGATGTCGCAAATTAAGATCATTCTGCTTGAACAGGTGCTGGAGACTCTGATGGCCGACCTCACAGTGCACACCGTATAGATAGTGCCTCCAAATCTTCAATGCGTGAATAAAAGCTTCCAACTCTAAGTCATGTACATGGTAATTCTTCTCATGAACCTTCAACTGTCGAGACGCATAGGCAATCACCCTTCTGTCCTGCATCAACACTGTGCCAAGCCCAATACGTTATGCATTACAATAACGGTGTAATATCTCGACCCAATAGGCAATACCAACATTGGGGCTGTAATCAATGTCGTCTTGAGCTTCTGAAAGCTTTCCTCAAACTCCTCAGACCACCTGAATGGGTCACCCTTCTGGGTCAATCTAGTCAAAGTGCAGCAATGGACGAGAAGCCCTCCACAAAATAGCAATAATAACTGCCAAACCTAAGAAGCTCCGAATCTCTGTAGCTGAAGACGGTCTAGGCTAACTCTGAATTGCCTCAATCTTCTTCGAGTCTACCTTGATCCCGAACAGGACACCACGTGTCCTAAGAATGATGCAGAATCAAGTCAAAACTCACACTTGGAGAATTTAGCATATAGCTTCTTCTCCCTCAAAGTCTGGAGTACAATCCTTAGATGCTGATTATAGTCCTCCAGGCTATGAGAATACACCAAGATGTCGTCAATAAATATTATGACAAAACAATCAAGATATGGCTGGAATACACTGTTCATCAAGTGCATAAAGCCTGTTGGAGCATTGGTCAGCCTAAATGACATCACCAGAAACTCGTAGTGACCATAGTAGGTCTGGAACACCGTCTTTGGAATATCTGAATCTCGGGTCTTCAGCTGGTGATACCCCAACTTTAAATCAATCTTCAAAAACAATCTAGCACCCTGAATCTGATCAAACAAGTCATCAATGCACAACAGAGGGTACTTGTTCTTGACTGTAATTTTGTTCAACTTCCGATTATCAATACACATCCGCATAGTACCATTCTTCTTCTTCATAAATAAAACTGGTGCACCCCAATGAGACACACTAGGCCTGATGAAACCCTTTTTAAGCAACTCCTGAAACTGTTCCTTTAATTCCTTTAACTCCGCTGGTACCAGATGATACAGAGTAATAGAGATGTGTTGAGTGCCCGACACTCGTCAGTTCCAACAATCAATATCCCTGTCAGGTGGCATGCCCGACAAGTATGTAGAAAGTACATGTGGAAAGTCTCTCACTATCAGAACTGACTCAACGGTATTAGTATCAGCACTAACATCCCTCACGAAGGCCAAATACGCCAGACATCCATTCTCAACCATCCGTTGAGCCTTCAAATATGAAATCACTATACTAGGAACAAAATCCAAGGAACCTCTCCACTCCAACCTCAGTGTTCCCAGCATTGCCAGTGTCACAGTCTTAACCTGACAATCAAGGATAGCGTGATATGGAAACAACCAATCCATGCCCAGTATCACGTCAAAATCAACCATGCTAAGCAATAAAGTATCAACTCTCATCTCATAAACTCTAATAGTCACCACACATGACCGATATACATGGTCCACAATAATAGAATCACTCACCGACGTAGATACATGAACATGCATAAATAAAGAATCACGGGGCATATCCAAAGAACGAGAAAAGTATCATGACATATATGAATAAGTAGAACCAGGATCAAATAGTGCTGAAGCATGCGTAGACATGCGTAGCAACAGGCCTGATCACAACCTGATCGACCTCCCCCTCTAGGAAAACCCCGAGCTGTTTGAGTCCCACTCCTAGCTGGCTGTGCAAATGGTGCAGCTACTGATGCTGAAATCATAGGTTGAGAACTATGCAGTGGAACACTACCAATAAGTTTGGGCATCCCTCTTAAGATGACCCAAGTCCCCGCACTCAAAATAACCTCTCCTCTGACAGAGCTGCTGACCCTGATAGTCTGAATAGGTGCCCATGGAACCCTGTGATCATGATAAGAACACTATGTTGGCAACACACTGAATGGTGAGAGAGTTGGGCGTGCACTGTAGGAACTATGTCTAACTAAAGAACCACAAGGAACATGGCGAGCTGCTTAAACGGGTCTAGAAGGAGGACCTTTGCTATAACTGGACTGGCCTCAAGATGAGGCACTGCTGAAACCACATGAACTATGAGGCCTCTTGGCCTCTCGCTCCTCACGCTATAGACTGTGCTCCTGCTCTAAGCATCTAGCAATCTCGACCACCTGGTCAAACCTAGCATCCGACGCAACCTGTCGAGCCATACTGAAACGTAAACCATCGTTGAGGTCATCAATGAACCTAATCTTCTCCCTCTCAGTGGGAACCAACCATACTACATGATAAGCCAAATATGCAAACCTCATCTCATACCGAGTCACTGTTTACCCTCCTGCTTTAGCTGCTCAAACTGCCTACGCAACTCCTTTCTGCAAGTCTGTGAGACAAACTTCTCTAAGAAGAGAACTAAGAACGCATGCGATGTAAGTGGAGCAGCGTCGACTAGCCTGCTTAACTCATAAACCTTCTACCATCTCTAAGCTTCCCCTGTCAGCTGAAAAGTAGTAAATGCAGCCTCACTGGTGTCCAAAATACCCGCTGTGTGAAGAATCTGTTGATATCAATTTAGAAAATCCTAAGCATCCTTTGGCTCTATTCCACTAAACTCTAGAGGCTTAAGCTTCCCAAACACCGTTGTGACCTCTTCTTCTCCTTATCGCTCATGAGTGGACCAACCACGACCCGAGAAGCAACAACTAGCTGAACTGGTAACACCCCCAACGTCTGATGACTCTGAGCTAACTGCACTGGAGTACGAGCGGCAGGAGTTTGAGCGCCTCCCCCAGCCTCTGAAGTGGCTGGTGCAGCTGGAACTGAAACCACCTGAGCTAGGCTCGTGCACATAGTCAAAATTTGGGCCAAGGCCTTTTGAAGGCCAGGAATAACGATAGGCACTACCGGAGCCTGAGCTGGCCTTACCGGCTCAACAATATCTTGTACCTGCTCCTTAGCTAGAGCAACTGGTGGTTCCACAGGTGCTGCCCTCGCTGTATTGCGAGCCCCACCTCGGCCTCCGCCTTTCACAACCCTAGCTGGTGGTATTAGCGCCCGTCCACCTGATCCAGATGCACGTGTCCTCACCATTTGTGAGAAAATAGGAGAATAAAGGTTCACACTTTGGAAATAACAAATCCGCATGACAAGGATGTAAGAAGTGATATTTTCCTAAAAGTTTGGTTGCCTCTTGAAGGTAAGTACAAACGTCTCCTTACCGATCCACGAGACTCTACTAAACTTGCTCATGACTCATAATACCTATGAACCTACGGCTCTAATACCAACTTGTCACGACTCAAATGCCAAACTGCCGTGATGGCTCCTTACACACTTGCTAGGCAAGCCAGACATAACAATAAAGAACCAACAAAGTGGAATTTACAAATATAACATAAGTCTGAAACCTCAATATAGAAAAATACCACTAATATATGAATCCCCTAGAAACTAGTAAATACAGGTCATGAGCTAGAATATGGAAATACAATTCTGAAATGACCAAGTGCAATACAGTCTGAAATAAAGACAATAATACATAAAATAAGAGATGTCAAGACTGCGGCCGAGCATGCAGTTCTACCTCGTCTCTCGATGATCAGCTCTGCTACAAGCCTCAGCTACTGATGACTAGGTCCGACACTTGGATCTGCAGAATTAAGTGCAGAGTGTAGCATGAGTACATCCGAACCAATGTACTCAGCAAGTATCATAACTAACCTCGGCGAGGTAAAAGAAGAAGGAATTATAAATGATACTTGCAATAATCTGTACAGTTCATAAATTAAACAAGGACAGAATAATAATGTAATCAAGTCATAAGCACAGGAGGAACCATCTGTGTGTGCGCGCAAAATTACTCAAGTACTCTACTCAGTCAAGGACCCGGCATATAAAGATGATGTGCAAGTAAACCAAGTAATTAACAAGGAAATTTCAAGTAAAGATTGATGTGCCGGGTAATTTCGGCACATTTTGATACTACTTGCTTAAAGTTTAACTTGTTTTACGTGCAAATTCTACTGATACTTATGTAATTTTAGTGTATTTACAGTATATTGAGTGTAAGGACCCAGAAGTACGGAAAAGAGTTCAAAAAGCCAGCTGAAGACAAGAAAAGAAGTTAAGAGCATTGCAAATGTGAGTATGCGGTCACAAACAGCAAATGCGGACCGCATATTTCACAAGCAGATCGCAAACAAGGACAGAACTCTGGGCAATTCTTCATGTCGAGAATGCGGTTGCAAATGCGACCGCAAAACAGGAATGCGAACCGCAAAATAACAAGGTGAAATCGCAAACGCAAACAGGGTTTCTAGGTGAAAATCAGAGTGGAAAATGCGATCGCATTTCGCGATCGCATAACCAACATGCGGACCGCAAACCAAAATGCGATGAAGGCAAAACTCTTAGGTTAAATCTGCGACAGCCGATGAAGAATTGCGGTCCACATTTCTGTTTTGCGACAGAAATGCGGTCCGCATTATTACTGCAGGGGCAAATCAGTCTGAAATTTGCCTGGGGTTTTGGGCCTTTATAAATAGGTTTAATAGGGTTTTGTGGGGGACATCTTGTGATGCAATATTACACGCGGAAATAAGAAAATAAAAGATAGAAGCAAGACGCTCAATGAACTATCAAGACAACAAGTAGGAACTAGTCTACTTACCTTCTTGATGAAGTCACGGAGTACCTATATTATACGAACAACCCTCAAGACAACGATGGTCTTGCAAACTGTTCGATCAAACAAAGGAACAAGTTCAATTTTGAATCACACCAAAATTGGACAAGTTAATTCACACGATTTTGGGAGCAATGTGCTGCCGGTTTTTGATTGATAATAATGTCAAAAGGTGTCAAAATAATGAAGTTTTTAGGCTTATATAGAATGAGCCTTTACCTAAATCAACTAGGAAAAGAATAACTAGTTAACCTAAATCAACTAGGAAACAACTAATTAACAAAATGGCCACAATTTGGCTAATTTAAAGAATAGTCACGCAGGACCAAACAAATAAGAATTAATGTCTTCAATAACTACATAATAATAAACATAAACACAAATATACATCTTCAACATAAGATTCGTCCATAGCAAGATTTATGGACGCTTGGATCTTCTCCAAG
>MCJB01002135.1:0-12994 GCA_002018475.1 Nicotiana obtusifolia
CCACATATCCTTTCCACATCTCGCCTCATCTTAGGCCAATGGAACTGTTCCGCTAATATAGCTAAAGTCTTGTCTACCCCAAAGTGTCCCATCAAGCCCCCACAATGCGCCTCACGCACCAACAACTCTCGCCATGAGGACTCGGGTATACAAACTCTCCCCTTCTTAAAAAGGTACCCATCATGCCACTGATACTTCTCAATCCGCTGCCCACTAGTAATGGCATCATACACAATCTTAAATTTAGGGTCATGCTCATACACAGACTTAATACTCTCAAAACCCATCAACTTAGACGCTAACGTGATAGCCAAAGCAAACTTCCTAGATAGTGCGTCAGCTACTACATTCTCCTTTCCCTTCTTGTAATGTATCACGTAAGGGAACCTCTCAATGAACTCTACCCACTTGGCATGTCGTTTATTTAGCTTCTCTTGACCCCTAAGATGTTTGAGGGACTCATGATCACTCCTAATTACGAATTCCTTAGGCCATAGGTAATGTTTCCAATGAGCTAAAGCTCTTACGAGGGCATACAACTCTTTGTCGTACGTAGAGTAATTCAAGGCAACCCCCTTCATTCTCACTAAAATAGGCAATAGGCTTCCCATCTTGCATAAGAACACCTCCAATTCCCACCCCCGAGGCGTCACACTCAATTTCAATTGCCTTACTAAAATCAGGTAATTGTAACAATGGGGCAGAACAAAGCCTACATTTCAACTCTTGGAAGGCACCCTCTTGCGGCTCCCCCCACACAAAAGGCTTGTCTTTTCTGACCAACTCTGTGAGCGGCGGTGCTGCTATGGTGCTAAAGTCTTTAACAAAGCGTCTGTAAAAACTAGCTAGTCCATGGAAACTTCTAACATGTGAAACAGTAGTAGGAGTACGCCAGTCCCTAATAGCTTCTACCTTAGATGCATCTACTTCAACACCATCAACACTTACAACAATTCCTAGAAATACAACTTTCTCTACACAAAAGGCACACTTCTTGTAATTAACATATAACTTTTCAGCTCTCTTCTTGTAATTAACATATAACTTTTCAGCTTTTAATACTTCAAACACTTGCCTTAGGTGATCAACTTGGTCATCTAAACTTCTACTATAAATCAGGATATCATCAAAGTAGACAACCACAAACTTATTAAGAAACGGTTTAAGCACATGATTCATTAATCGCATGAACGTACTAGGTGCGTTGGAGAGACCAAAAGGCATCACCAACCATTCATATAGACCAAACTTGGTCTTGAATGCAGTTTTCCACTCACCACTCGATTTCATACGGATTTGTTGGTAACCGGACCTAAGATCAATCTTAGGAAACACACTTGAACCACATAACTCATCTAGCATGTCATCTAACCTAGGGATAGGATGACGATACTTTACCGTTATCTTGTTGACGGCTCGGAAATCAACGCACATCCTCCAGGTGCTGTCTTTCTTTGGAACCAAGATCACCGGTACGGCACACGGACTTAGACTCTCTCGAACTAGCCCCTTACTCAATAGCTCATCCACTTGTCGTTGCAAGTCCTCAGAATCCTGTGGATTGCTTCGATATGCGGGTTTGTTCGGAATTTGTGACCTCGGAAGAAAGTCAATTTGGTGTTCTATCCCCCTCAACGAAGGTAGTCCACTCGGTATCTCCTCGGGAAACATGTCCCTATATTCCTGCAAAACATCACTAACAACACTAGGCAAGGGGTGAACGTTAGTAGAAACTTCTTCATCACACTCAATCAAATCAAATCCCTTATGTTCCTCAATTTCCTCGTCACTCTCTACCTCACAAACAGTACAATCATGTTCATGTCTTAAGGTAGAACCATCACTAGTTCCTTCCCCGGTATTCTTCCAAGTACAAGTAGTTCTTTCAAGGTTCTCCACTCGGATACTAAGTGCCTTTACTTCAGCCCATAGCTCGGCTAAAGTAATGTTGGTCACAACCTTTTCTCCTTTCGTAGCCATGTACCTGCAAAAGAAACAAGACTAGAGAATCTGTTAAGGTTAGTTAAAATTCTCTCTCTCACTTTCTGAATGACTCTCGGGTTCACTCAAATTTTTGGGTAGGATTTCACACTTGTCTTCAAACTGGCTTCCTCTAATTGACCAAGTTCCTTAGCGACCTTTCAAGTTCACAAGATCAATAGTTTTCATCGGGGTGAGTAAAGTTATGCGACTCGATAGGGAGAAAACTTTTTTTTATGTGAGCACAAGAAGCCAAGAATTATCTACGAAAGTGGAAATTTTGAGTTTTAGCACGAGGTCCTACAAGCTCAAAGATTAGTAATTACTTAAGTAGGGAAATTACCTAAGAATTACTAATTAGAAGTAGTGAAGTTAAGAAGAATTTCGAAATTGAAGAGATAAGGAAATTTTAGAAGCTTTCCCACTTTACTTTGGAGAAGACCAATCCTTTCTCCTTAGTCCTTAGGATTTGGGTCCCCCCCTTTCCTTTTCCAACACAAATTAGCCCCTCCTCTCCTTGTTCAAATAGAATTTCAACTCCTTGAAACTCCTCCCTTTTGGATTGGGAGTTGTTTCCTTCTTGGACTAGAATTAGAGTTTTCTATTCTCCTCCTCAAATTCGGCCTTCCTAACACTTCTTAGCCCCTCTCCCACGTTTTTCAACCAAAATCTTCAAGAACAACAAATTAAAGTTCAAGAACTTCAAGGCAATCTCGTTAGGAATGTTTGAGGATTCAAGAACCTCTTCAAGAACAACGTAAAACTCTTCAAGAACTTCAACAACACAATTTTTGGTTTTTCTTTCTTCTTTTTCACGTTTTTTTTTTTTGAAAAATGAAATTTAAGAATTAGAACCTAAAACTAAGGCACGAAGAACAGGATTGGGATTGTAGAAACAAACCCTTTCCAAGCTCTGATACCAACTGATGCAATATAAAAAGCGAAAACAAGAAAACAAAAGATAGAAGTAAGACGCTCAATGAACTATCAAGACAACAAGTAGGAACTAGTCTACTTACCTTCTTGATGAAGTCACGGAGTACCTATAGTATACGAACAACCCTCAAGACAACAATGGTCTTGCAAACTGTTCGATCAAACAAAGGAACAAGTTCAATTTTGAATCACACCAAAATTGGACAAGTTAATTCACACGATTTTGGGAGCAATGTGCTGTCATTTTTGATTGATAATAATGTCAAAAGGTATCAAAATAATGAAGTGTTTAGGCTTATATAGAATGAGGCTTTACCTAAATCAACTAGGAAAAGAATAACTAGTTAACCTAAATCAACTAGGAAACAACTAATTAACAAAAAGGCCACAATTTGGCTAATTTAAAGAATAGTCACGCAGGACCAAACAAATAAGAATTAATGTCTTCAATAACTACACGATAATACAACATAAACACAGATGTACATCTTCAACACAAGATTCGTCCATAGCAAGATTTATGGACGCTTGGATCTTCTCCAAGGCTAACCAATGCCTTTTCTTGTCTTGTTCATAGATGGCATTGATAACACTTGATCAAATTTATTTGCATCACCTAATAGCTTCTACCTTAGATGCATCTACTTCAACACCATTAACACTTACAACAAATCCTAGAAATACAACTTTCTCTACACAAAAGGCACACTTCTTGTAATTAACATATAACTTTTCAGCTCTTAATACTTCAAACACTTGCCTTAGGTGATCAACATGGTCATCTAAACTTCTACTATAAATTAGGATATCATCAAAGTAGACAACCACAAACTTATTAAGGAACGATTTAAGCACATGATTCATTAATCGCATGAACGTACTAGGTACGTTGGAGAGACCAAAAGGCATCACCAACCATTCATATAGACCAAACTTGGTCTTGAATGCAGTTTTCCACTCATCACCCGGTTTCATACGGATTTGGTGGTAACCGGACCTAAGATCAATCTTAGAAAACACACTTGAACAACATAACTCGTCTAGCATGTCATCTAACCTAGGGATAGGATGACGATACTTTACCGCTATCTTGTTGATGGCTCGGAAATCAACGCATATCCTCCAGGTGTCGTCTTTCTTTGGAACCAAGATCACCGGTACGGCACACGGACTTATACTCTCTCGAACTAGCCCCTTAGTCAATAGCTCAT
This sequence comes from Nicotiana obtusifolia, assembly GCA_002018475.1. Lineage (NCBI taxonomy): Eukaryota > Viridiplantae > Streptophyta > Magnoliopsida > Solanales > Solanaceae > Nicotiana > Nicotiana obtusifolia. The sequence continues at coordinate 4,128 of MCJB01002135.1, forward strand.
CCACTTGTCGTTGCAACTCCTTAGTATCCTGTGGATTGCTTCGATATGCGGGTTTGTTCGAAATTTGTGACCCCGGAACAAAGTCCCTCAACGGAGGTAGTCCACTCGGCATCTCCTCGGGAAACATGTCCCTGTATTCCTGCAAAACAACACTAACAACATTAGGCAAGGGGTGAACGTTAGTAGAAACTTCATCGTCACACTTGATCAAATCAGCTCCCTTATCTTCCTCAATCTCCTCGTCACTCTCTACCTCACAAACAGTACAATCATGTTCATGTCTTAAGTTAGAACCATCACTAGTTCCTCCCCCGGTATTCTTCCAAGTACAAGTAGTTCTTTCAAGGTTGTCCACTCGGATACCGAGTGCCTTTACTTCAGCCCATAGCTCGGCTAAAGTAATATTGGTCACAACCTTTTCTCCTTTTGTAGCCATGTACCTGCAAAAGAAACAAAACTAGAGAATCTGTTAAGGTTAGTTAAAATTCTCCCTCACTTTTTGAATGACTCTCGGGTTCACTCAAATTTTTAGGTAGGATTTCACACTTGTATTTAAATTGGCTTCCTCTAATTGACCAAGTTCCTTAGCAACCTTTCAAGTTCACAAGATCAATAGTTTTGTTCGGGGTGAATGAAGTTATGCGACTCGATAGGCGGACAGCTTTTTAAGTGAGCACAAGAAGCCAAGAATTATCTATGAAAGTGGAAATTCTGAGTTTTAGTACGAGGTCCTACAAGCTCAAAGATTAGTAATTACTTAAGTAGGAAAATAACCTAAGAATTACTAATTAGAAGTAGTGACATTAAGAAGAATTTCGAAATTGAAGAGATAAGGAAATTTTAGAAGCTTTCCCACTTTAGTTTGGAGAAGACCAATCCTTTCTCCTTAGTCCTTAGGATTTTGGGTCCCCCCCTTTCCTTTTCCAACACAAATTAGCCCCTCCTCTCCTTGTCTAAATTAAATTTCAACTCCTTAAAACTTCTCCCTTATGGATTGGGAGTTGTTTCCTTCTTGGACTAGAATTAGAGTTTCCTATTCTCCTCCTCAAATTTGGCCTCCCTAACACTTCTTAGGCCCTCTCCCACGTTTTTCAACCAAAATATTCAAGAACAACAAATTAAAGTTCAAAAACATCAAGAATTCAAGGCAATCTATTTAAGAACGTTTGAGGATTCAAAAATCTCTTCAAGAACAACGTAAAACTCTTCAAGAACTTCAATTTTAATTCCAAGAACTTCAAGATTTTCAAAATTCAATCGTGCACCTTCAAGAATTTCAACTTGAGTTTCAAAATCTAAAGATTATCGGTTTCTAACGATGAAGAACGTCACGAATCGGTTCAAGAACGTTTCTTTAGCAATCTATCTTCAAGACTTCAATCCCTAGATGATTTAACGACTTCAACCAACAACAATTTTCGGTTTTTCTTTCTTCTTTATTTTTTTTTCACGTTTTTTTTTTCACGTTTTTTTTTTGTACAACGAAATTAAAGATAGAACCTAAACTAAGGCACGAAGAATAGGATTGGGATTGTAGAAACAAACCCTTTCCAAGCTCTGATACCAACTGATGCAATATAATTGCTCTGATACCAACTGATGCAATATAAAAAGCGGAAACAAGAAAACAAAAGATAAAAGTAAGACGCTCAATGAACTATCAAGACAACAAGTAGGAACTAGTCTACTTACCTTCTTGATGAAGTCACGGAGTACCTATACTATACGAACAACCCTCAAGACAACAATGGTCTTGCAAACCGTTCGATCAAACAAAGGAACAAGTTCAATTTTGAATCACACCAAAATTGGACAAGTTAATTCACACGATTTTGGGAGCAATGTGCTGCCGGTTTTTGATTGATAATAATGTCAAAAGGTATCAAAATAATGAAGTGTTTAGGCTTATATAGAATGAGCCTTGACCTAAATCAACTAGGAAAAGAATAACTAGTTAACCTAAATCAACTAGGAAACAACTAATTAACAAAAAGGCCACAATTTGGCTAATTTAAAGAATAGTCACGCAGGACCAAACAAGTAAGAATTAATGTCTTCAATAACTACATAATAATACAACATAAACACAAATGTACATCTTCAACACAAGATTCGTCCATAGCAAGATTTATGGACGCTTGGATCTTCTCCAAGGCTAACCAACGCCTTTTCTTGTCTTGGTCATAGATGGCATTGATAACACTTGATCAAATTTATTTGCATCATTCTCCCCCTCTTGAGAGGATTTCGTCCTCGAAATCAAAGCACCGTCATGTCCGAAAGCAATGCTACTAGAAAAGTCCGTAACATAAGAGTTGTTATTGATATTCTGCGACATTTGACATGGTCCATCTCCCCGCAGAGCTAACTTTCCTTTCCTATGGTTCGGAAATCTTTCCTTTCCGAAGTGCATCCAAACCCAGTCACCTTTCTTTAAGTCCAGCTTTTTCCTTCTTTTATTCTTCTTGACCGCTACTTTTTCATAAGCATCCTCCAAAGTTTTCCTCACCTTAGCATGCAATTCGAGCAACGCAACTGCCCGGTTTTCTCCGTCAACGCTAATAACTGCATCTCTCGGCAAAGCAATAAGATCAAGTGGTATCAAAGGATTAAAACCATAAACACATTCAAATGGAGTAATGCTAGTCATGTGACGAACAGTTCTAGTATAGGCAAACTCCATAATAGGTAATCGGTCAGCCCAAGTGCCGGACTTCCCTTTGGTCAAAGCTCGAAGAAGAGCTCCCAAGGTTCGATTAACAACCTCAGTTTGACCATCAGTCTGTGGATGATGTGATGTAGAAAACAAAAGTTTGGTGCCAAGAGCACCCCACAAACACTTCCAAAAGTGACTCAAAAACTTAGCATCCCTATCACTAATAATAGTTCGAGGCACACCATGCAACTTTAATACATTACCAATGAACAAAGAAGCAACATGTTTTACAAGGAATAAAATGAGCCATCTTAGAAAACCTATCAACAACCACATAAATGCTATCATGACCTCCCTTAGATCGCGGCAGCCCCATCACAAAATCCATCGAGATATCTACCCAAGGACTAGTAGGAACGGGTAAGGGAGTATACAAACCATGATTATTAGACCTAGACTTAGCTTTTTTACACTCAAAACACACTCCACGTATTCTCTCCACATCTCGCCTCATATTAGGCCAATGGAACTGTTCCGCTAATATAGCTAAAGTCTTGTCTACCCCAAAGTGTCCCATCAAACCCCCACAATGTGCCTCACGCACCAACAACTCTCGCCACGAGGACTCGGGTATACAAACTCTCCCCTGCTTAAAAAGGTACCCATCATGCCACTGATACTTCTCAATCTGCTGCCCACTAATAATGGCATCATACACACTCTTAAATTTAGGGTCATGCTCATACATAGACTTAATACTCTCAAAACCCATCAACCTAGACGCTAACGTGATAGCCAAAGCAAACTTCCTAGATAGTGCGTCAGCTACTACATTCTCCTTTCCCTTCTTGTAATGTATCACGTAAGGGAAACTCTCAATGAACTTTACCCACTTGGCATGTCGTTTATTTAGCTTCTCTTGACCCCTAAGATGTTTGAGGGACTCGTGATCACTCCTAATTACGAATTCCTTAGGCCATAGGTAATGTTGCCAATGAGCTAAAGCTCTTACGAGGGCATACAACTCTTTGTCGTACGTAGAGTAATTCAAGGCAGCCCCCTTTGACTTCTCACTAAAATAGGCAATAGGCTTCCCATCTTGCATAAGAACACCTCCAATTCCCTCCCCTGAGGCAATTTCAAATGCCTTACTAAAATCAGGTAATTGTAACAATGGGGCAGAACTAAGCCTACGTTTCAACTCTTGGAAGGCACCCTCTTGCGGCTCCCCCCACATAAAAAGCGTGTCTTTTCTCACCAACTCTGTGAGCGGTGCTGCTATGGTGCTAAAGTCTTTAACAAAGTGTCTGTAAAAACTAGCTAGTCCATGGAAACTTCTAACATGGGAAACAGTAGTAGGAGTAGGCCAGTCCCTAATAGCTTCTACCTTAGATGCATCTACTTCAACACCATTAACACTTACAACAAATCCTAGAAATACAACTTTCTCCACACAAAAGGCATACTTCTTGTAATTAACATATAATTTTTCAGCTCTTAATACTTCAAACACTTGCCTTAGGTGATCAAAATGGTCCTCTAAACTTTTACTATAAATCAGGATATCATCAAAGTAGACAACCACAAACTTATTAAGAAACAGTTTAAGCACATGATTCATTAATCGCATGAACGTACTAGGTGCGTTGGAGAGACCAAAAGGCATCACCAACCATTCATACAGACCAAACTTGGTCTTGAATGCAGTTTTCCACTCATCACCCGGTTTAATACGGATTTGGTGGTAACCGGACCTAAGATCAATCTTAGAAAACACACTTGAACCACATAACTCATCTAGCATGTCATCTAACCTAGGGATAGGATGACGATACTTTTACCGTTATCTTGTTGACGGCTCAGCAATCAACACACATCCTCCAGGTGTCGTTTTTCTTTGGAACCAAGATCACGGGTACGGCACACGGTCTTAGACTCTCTCGAACTAGCCCCTTACTCAATAGCTCATCCACTTGTCGTTGCAACTCCTTAGTATCCTGTGGATTGCTTCGATATGCGGGTTTGTTCGGATTTTGTGACCCGGAACAAAGTCAATTTGGTGTTCTGTCCCCCTCAACGGAGGTAGTCCACTCGGCATCTCCTCGGGAAACATGTCCCTGTATTCCTGCAAAACAACACTAACAACACTAGGCAAGGGGTGAACGTTAGTAGAAATTTCATCGTCACACTCGATCAAATCAGCTCCCTTATCTTCCTCAATCTCCTCGTCACTCTCTACCTCACAAACAGTACAATGATGTTCATGTCTTAAGGTAGAACCATCACTAGTTCCTTCCCCGGTATTCTTCCAAATAAAAGTAGTTCTTTCAAGGTTCTCCAATCGGATACTAAGTGCCTTTACTTCAGCCCATAGCTCGGCTAAAGTAATACTGGTCACAACCTTTTCTCCTTTTGTAGCCATGTCTCTGCAAAAGAAACAAGACTAGAGAATCTGTTAAGGTTAGTTAAAATTCTCTCTCTCACTTTTTGAATGACTCTCGGGTTCACTCAAATTTTTTTGGGTGCTTCACACTTGTCTTCAAATTGGCTTCCTCTAATTGACCAAGTTCCTTAGCAACCTTTCAAGTTCACAAGATCAATAGTTTTCTTCGGGGTGTGTGAACTTATGTGACTCGATAGGCGGACAACTTTTTAAGTGAGCAAAAGAAGCCAAGAATTATCTACGAAAGTGGAAATTCTGAGTTTTAGCACGAGGTACTACAAGCTCAAAGATTAGTAATTACTTAAGTAGGGAAATTACCTAAGAATTACTAATTAGAAGCAGTGAAATTAAGAAGAATTTCGAAATTGAAAAGATAAGGAAATTTTAGAAGCTTTCCCACTTTAGTTTGGAGAAGACCAATCCTTTCTCCTAAGCCCTTAGGATTTTGGGTTCCCCCTTTCCTTTTCCAACACAAATTAGCCCCTCCTCTCCTTGTCCAAGTAGAATTTCAACTCCTTGAAACTTCTCCCTTTTGGATTGGGAGTTGTTTCCTTCTTGGACTAGAATTAGAATTTTCTATTCTCCTCCTCAAATTCGGCCTCTCTAACACTTCTTAGCCCCTCTCCCACGTTTTTCAACCAAAATATTCAAGAGCAACAAATTAAAGTTCAAAAACTTCAAGAATTCAAGGCAATCTCGTTAGGAACGTTTGAGGATTCAAGAACCTCTTCAAGAACAACGTAAAACTCTTCAAGAACTTCAATTTTAATTCCAAGAACTTCAAGATTTTCAAGATTCAATCGTGCACCTTCAAGAATTTCAACTAGAGTTTCAAGATTTCAAGATTATTGGTTTCTAACGATCAAGAACTTCACGAATCGGTTCAAGAACATTTCTTTAGCAATCTATCTTCAAGACTTCAATCCCTAGATGATTTAACGACTTCAACCAACAACAATTTTCGGTTTTTCTTTCTTCTCTTTTTTTCTTTTTTTTTTTCACTTTTTTGTTTTTTTTTGTATAAATCAAAAAACGAAATTAAAGATAGAACCTAAACTAAGGCACGAAGAACAGGATTGGGATTGTAAGAACAACTCTTTCCAAGCTCTGATACCAACTGATGCAATATAAAAAGCGAAAACAAGAAAACAAAAAATAGAAGTAAGACGCTCAATGAACTATCAACACAACAAGTAGGAACTAGTCTACTTACCTTCTTGACGAAGTCACGGAGTACCTATACTATACGAACAACCCTCAAGACAACGATGGTCTTGCAAACTGTTCGATCAAACAAAGGAACAAGTTCAATTTTGAATCACACCAAAATTGGACAAGTTAATTCACACGATTTTGGGAGCAATGTGCTACCGGTTTTTGATTGATAATAATGTCAAAAGGTATCAAAATAATGAAGTGTTTAGGCTTATATAGAATGAGCCTTGACCTAAATCAACTAGGAAGAGAATAGCTAGTTAACCTAAATCAACTAGGAAACAACTAATTAACAAAAAGGCCACAATTTGGCTAATTTAAAGAATAGTCACGCAGGACCAAACAAGTAAGAATTAATGTCTTCAATAACTACATAATAATACAACATAAACACAAATGTACATCTTCAACACAAGATTCGTCCATAGCAAGATTTATGGACGCTTGGATCTTCTCCAAGGCTAACCAACGCCTTTTCTTGTCTTGTTCATAGATGGCATTGATAACACTTGATCAAATTTATTTGCATCACCCCCCTTGGAGTATAGCTGAGCAGATAGAGGAGATTCTTCATCTCAAAGACTCTCTGGAACTGAGAATATCACACACTTATAGGGAAGGAAACAAGCTTGCTGATCACATTGCTAATCATGCCCTCAACTTTGGAAGAATTGAATGCCACCATTTCAATCAACTTGACTCTACTGGGAAAAGAATTTTGAATGCAGACAAGCTGCAATCCCCCTACCTAAGAGTGAAAATCCTTAAATCATAAAATGAGACTGCTATGCAATATAATACAACTACCCTTTCTAATTAATTTGCTTCATGTGCAGGGACAAGAAAACATCACTGAAACATCACAGAAGAGAACCAAACAGCAAGATTGGAGCAGCAAAGCTATTCTGGAAAGGAGGAACCATAGTGTCGCAAGGACATATAATGCACAAACCACACCTCCTGCTGCTTCCAGCATACCAAACCAGTTCCTGCTGACAGCAACTGAAACAATGTTTGCACTCATGTTGCTGCAGACTTCTTTGACAAATAGCAGAGGACAGGAAAGGGGAAGGACAGTCAATCTGGTGCTACTGGGAAAACAGCTCTCTGTTCAAACAATTGTTGTTCTTTTTTGCAGGAACTTCTCTTGGATAAATAAGAGTGGAACTGGAAACAACCTGGCATTGCATATGAGGCCTCACAACATCCTGTTCAAAGTCAATAAATGCCATCAAAGATACAAAAGGAAAGGGGCAAAGCAGAAAAATACCTCTGGGCAGCAGCTGATCGACAAAAGCAAACAGCAGGGAGATGGATGCTCTCTGATTCTGGGAAGGCAACACTGCCATATTGGAAAGGCACCTCTTGGAGGGATGAAACAGATTGCTACTAACCTTTACTGTCTTGCAGGAACTTGGTATAAAAATTTAGCTATGCTCTACTCAGCAAATGAAGGGATGACTCTGCATACTCGAGCAGCAAGATCACTTGAATGCTCTCTGATTTTGGGAAAGCAACACTGCCATATTGGAAAGGCACATCTTGGAGGGATGAAACAGATTGCTGCTAACCTTTGCTGTTTTGCAGGAACTTGGAATAAAAACTTAGCTATGCTCTACTCCCCGACAAGGACCAAGAAGGATTTGAATTGGCTGACTATTTGCACCAGACAGCAATGGATTGGAACACCTATAAGGAGCAGTTTACTCAAGTTTGCAAAGGATAGCAAAGGAACAGGAAATGTACATATACCCTACTCTTCGACAAACTTCCAACTGGTGGTATTAGCACAAAGTGCTCATTCCACTGGGAGGGAGGAGAAGATAGGAACAAACATAGATGCAAGGAAGAAGAATGATCTGATTTGGTCGACCATTGATAGACTGAAATCACATACTATTCGAGGAAGATGCCTTGTGAAACAGAAGGAAGCACTGATCAGAACTACATTCACCTCAGAGAGATGGAAATATGCAGACTGCAAGAGTGAATTGGATCAGATACATATATGTATACTATTGTTTGCACAGAGCCACATTGATGAGAAGGATAATACTACCTATACAATATTAGAGCACCATCCAGTGGTATTAGCATGTTTTCATGCTCAACCTGGAGGTGTGATAAAATTGTATAGGCAGTACATTCTGACACCAGCACACAATGGCAACAAGAAAAACATAACAGGTACATCACTGAAAAAGCTTTCCTTGAGGAAGCAACTGGCAGGAGTTTCAGCAAAATCAGAAGGCCCCATGGAGGACAGTTTCAGCAGAATCAGCAACACTCGTACCTTCAGTTGGAAACACACACAGTAGCAAAGAAGTCAACAACACTCCAGAAACAACCCAGTAGCACCAGATTGACTGTCAAAACAATGCAAACAACAGCTTTCTTCATCATTCAGCTACACCATAATCAACAATCAAGCTCACTGGAAATACCAAGCAGACAGACATTGAAAGCACCTCTACCTGGTTGGTCAACTCTGCACACACAACAACAAAAGGACAAGCAAAAAGCAGTCAAAAGGGACACAAAAGACAATCATCA
>MCJB01002136.1:0-14631 GCA_002018475.1 Nicotiana obtusifolia
GGCAGCAAAGTGACAAAATTCCTCGAAGATAACAAGATCAAAAGAATCCTATCAACGCCCTACCACCCTAGCGGGAATGGACAAGCCGAATCTACCAACAAAATAATATTTCGAAATCTCAAAAAGAGGTTAATCGATGCGAAGGGGAAATGGAAGGAAATATTGCCCGAAGTCCTGTGCGCATATCACACGATCGAGAAATCGAGCACTGGAGCCACTCCTTTTTCCCTGGTTTACGGTGCCGAAGCTTTGATATCGGTCGAAGTCGGCGAACCAAGTGTCAGATTTCGCTATGCAACCGAAGAATCGAACCACGAGGCTATGAATACGAATTTGAAACTATTGGATGAAAGAAGGGAAGCTTCCCTCGTTCGATTAGCCGCTCAAAAATAAAAGATCGAAAGATACTACAACAGGAGAACCCATCTTCGACACTTCAACATCGGAGATTTAGTACTTAGGAAGGTCACACCCAACACACGAAATCCGAATGAAGGAAAACTGGGACCGAACTGAGAAGGACCTTACTCTATCATAAAAATCACCGGAAAGGGATCCAACAAGCTCAGAACAATGGATGGCAAACAACTACCAAACAACTGGAACATAAGTCACTTGAAACGGTACTACTGCTAAGGTATGATCCTTCATTCCTTATTATTATTTGTTTTTATTCTACATCGGCAAGCTAACATTCGCAGGTGCCGAATAAAGTTGCCTTGAATCGGGAGTACGGGATATTAGGACTGAAAGCACGCATTGCACTCTTTTTCCTTTGAACCGATTTTGTCCCAAACTCCCTTGAACCGGTTTTGTCCCAAACTGGGTTTACGGCAAGGTTTTCAACGAGGCAACTAGTAAATTGTGCTAACTTAGATTTGAAGGCCGATACAAATTCGGTGACAACAATATTCGATGCTAATCATCAATCGACCTCAAATATTGGAGGGCTACTTGACTACTTTGGCTTGGGAAAACATCTCTAGAATCAAAGATCATTAGGATTCAATGTAAGGGTCAAACAGTCAAAGGAACCGTGCCCAGATAGATTGATCAAATCCCAGATTAAATTGTACAAGCACATGAACGAGAATAAAGTTCTCTTATATACAAATATCTTATCTCCGATCAGACAAGCCTAAGGGCCACTTTAATTTTTGTTCAAATAAACACTGTCCCACTTGGGGACTCACCGAAAAGCAAACTTACTCGAGGGGAAGTAAGACCTACTGAGGAAAACCCCGATCCTTAATAGGCTATGGCCATTCCGAGTTAGTAAAGCTCGAGGGGAAGTAAGACCTACTAAGGGAAACCTTGATCCTTAATAGACTAAGGCCATTCCGAGTTAATAAAATTCAAAGAGGAGTAAGACATACTAAGGCAAACCCCGATCCTTAAAAGGCTAAGGCCATTCCGAGTGAACAAAATCGAAGGCAAGCAAGGCCTACTAAATCTAACCTCGGACCTTAAAAAGTTGAGGTCATTCCGAGTTAGTAAAACTCGAGGGGAAGTAAGACCTACTAAGGCAAACCCCGATCCTTAAAAGGCTAAGGCCGTTCCGAGTGAACAAAATCGAAGGGAAGCAATGCCTACTGAGGCTAACCTCGGACCTTAAAAAGCTGAGGTCATTCCGAGTTAATGAAATTCGAAGGGGAATAGGTCCTGCTAAGGCAAACCCCATAACCTTAAAAGGCGAAGGACATTCGAGTTAAATGAACTCGAGGGATAACCTACTAAGGCAAATCCGATATTTTCAGTGGCTAAGGTCAAATCGAGCCAATAGAATTCGAGGGGATGGGAAATTTACTGAACCAAACCCTCAGTTCTAAGGCTAAGAGTTATACCAAGTTAATAATATGACTGAAAGCTAAGGAAAGGAGGAAAGAAAAAAAAATTCTTTTTTTTTATATATATGTAACGAAGTACATTTACAAAAATGGGCATTTCATTACATAACAAAAAGGAGAAGAAAGGGACGCCTCATTCTTCAGAGCTCTCAGAATCCTCCCCCTCCGGGAAAGCTAATTTTTTGGCTTCGATCTCGGCTTTTTTGGCATCTTCGATCTCTACCGATAGATCAAAGCCTCGAGCATGGATCTCCTCGAGAACGAGCTGGCCAGATTGCCACTTCATGTGATCAACCATATTTCTTGATTGATCTTGGGCGGCCTTGGCATCGGCCTTGTACTGGGCCACCAGCTCATCGGCCTCGACTTTGATCACAGTAGCCTTCAATTTAGCCATTCACAGCTTGTTGGTTATAGCATCTCGATCCGAGGTAATCACGCTGACCTGAGACTAGAGTTCATCGGTGCTCCTAGTCAAAGCCTCGATCCTCCCATTTGCTTCCCTCAGTTGAGCCTCTGCTGAAACTAACTGAGCATGAAAGGCCTCTTTTTCTGAAGCCAGCCGATCCGTCTTGTTCCTCCATTCATCGGCTTCAGCTCTAGCCATGCTTACCTCAGATCGGAGTTTTTTGATTTGATTGAGCTGTTGCCCCACTTGCTCGACCAAGACGAAATTGTCTTTCCGGAGGAGATCTAATTCGGCCCGAAGGTTCATCATCTCTCCTTCGAGCCGCTCACATCGTCCCGATTCTTCCCGGTAAAGGAAAGCCTCATGATGAAGTACCGAGGCCTACAAACACAAAAGGAAATATTATAGTTAGCTAAAGTTTTAAAGTGCAAAACAGTAAACACCAGATAAGGCTTATCAGAAAATTACCCTATTCAATGCCTGCTGAGCTTCGTTGAACAAGCAGATACATCCACTTCATTCATCTTGGCGTGATCTTCTTCGGTCACCAAACACCGAAGATAGCTGGCCACACCTACAGGAGCGGAAAGGACCTTAGCATCTTCAGGAATGGTAAAGGATATGGTCATTTTTCGATCAGGGTATGAACTCGGAGCAGGAAATCTGTCTACCAACTTCGGACCGAAAGAAACCCCGCTCGTGCCAGTGGATGGACTTTTCCTCGGTACTTCCAGGTTGCTGAGCCCAAAGGTATCTTCCACGGACGCCGAATCCATGCCATCGAAGAAACCACGGAAAGGGCCTTCCGGTACATGGCCCCCGCCCGGGGAACGTGCTTTTGCAGCTTGGGCCTCGTTGAGTGTCGATTCCGAGAAGGAAGGAGAATCTATCAACTCTATGGGGCCTAAGACTCCCTACGAAACCCTCCTTGCCTCGGGAGAAGCCCCAGTTCTTGCCCCCACCTCGGAGCTCCCGACTCGATGAAGGTCTATTCATCAGCTCTCGGCTCGGGGACTCCTCGTCCTTCAGTTTGGGATGGCCCACTACCCACAAAATCAAAATCTTCATCTTCTTCAGACTCGTCCCTCAATTGACGAAGGGAGTCCGAAGAAAATATTCGATCCCCAATATTGCTCTTGGGCTTGCGAGCTATTCTCTTTTTCGGTCTTTTTTTTTCCGGGATCCGAAGCACCGGGGGCTTCTTTCCTCTTCTTCTCTTTCTCCTTCTTCGAAGCAGGGGGCTCGCAGGGAACCTCATCACCTGTAAACGTGGGCCTCATTTCGATGTCCTTCGATAAACCTACAAAGGGAGAGTGGAACAAATTAGAAATCAATAACCTAAAATACCGAGCTTGAGTTTAACCTGTCTCATCGTGGAGTCGGGCCTCCCATCGGCCCTTCAAGAGCTCACGCCACGCGCATTCTGAATAAGGTCTTTGGGACACTATTTTTTCTACCCATTCTTTCAGATGGGGAATCGCGGCTTGCATCCGAGATACGGCTACATCATATGAAATTGGTTATTGAAGTGACGATGGGAAAAATATTGAACAAATTGAGAGATAGGGAAACACTTACGGTTCATGTTCCATATCTCGGGAAAAGGCATATCTTCAGCCGGGATCAGATCTGACGTCTTCACCCGAACATATCGGCCCAACCAGCCCCCATCTCTATCCTCATCGATACTAGATAAGGGGGCTTTGCTCGTCCGGCGAGCAAGTTTTATTAATCCCCCTCGGTAAAATCAGGGACTGTATAACCGTAGAAGATGATCGACGGAAAAAGGATGCCCGTCGATCGTGCTTATAAGAAAACGAAGGAGAATGACTATTCTCCAGAAAGAGGGGTGGATCTGACCCAAAGTCACTTTGTACCTTTTACAAAAGGCAATGATAACCGGGTCCTAACGTGAAGGAGTAAGTGTAAACACTTAAATAACCCTCCATGTGGGTGGTGATCGCCTCTTCTGGTGAGGGGACGACCACACACTTGCCGACCTAGTTACAGTCCTACTTGACCTTGTTGAGGACCTTGTCCGTAATCGAACAAATGTATCTCGTAACTGGCTCGCATCGGCCCGGTATTGAAGAGGTCTTGTCCACTTTGAAGTCTGCCCCGGTTGAACATCTGGTTGGTACAAACGCCTTCAAAGGAGGTTCAGCCGCGGTTTCCTCAACATCCTCAGGATTCTGTCTCTGAGGTACAGATTTAGAGGTCTTCGCCATTGTCGTTAAAAGATAAAGAATTTAGAAGAGCAGGTGAAAGAGGAGTACAAAACGGAGGTCACTTGCGAGAAAACTTCAGAAAGGTTGAAGAAAGGAATTGTGCTATTGTTCAGATACCTTAAACGGCCGAGGATGAAGATGAAGAGGGGTATTTATGATCTCTCAAAAGCGGCGCCTCGCGTCCCAAAGCGGCAAAGCATTAATTGGCGTGTACCTGATGTGGCAGACGTTTGTCTCTGATGAGACGTTTTTGATACATACCACGTACGTCACAATTTCACCGTCACTTATCAGTATAATGGTTCGGTTCTTTTGATGGGACGTTTCGACTTCCGTGCCACACGAGTCATAAATATGTCATAACTCATCATAACCAAAAAGTTACGGCTCACATCGTTTCTCGTCATTACTCTCCAAAAGACGAGGGGACTATCTGTATGAGGTTGAACTCGGGCCCGCCCATATATAGTCAAATTGGGCTCGATTCTATACGGTTAGTATCCATCTTGATTACGGCTCGATAAATCGGGGTGGAGACCAAACAACGTTGAATCAGAGTACGAAGCTAGGGTGACCGAAATAAGTCTATCGAGCTCGATTCCAGGAAACATTCTAGGGCAGGTCATCAAATTTGAATGACGAAAGGATCGGAAAATCCGTGATGGGTGAGTATCACGGTGGGAATCTCGGCATCAATCAATAAGATCGTTAAACCATCAAATCAAGGGATATTTTACTTTGTGAATAGATTCTTACCATGTATAAAAGATTATCCCCCAGCTATATAAAGGGGCAATGTAATTGTCCAAAGGGCATCTTACGAAAATCATCAATATAAAAGAAAAGAAAACAACTCTTATTATTTTTATACATTACTTTATTCATCTGGTTCCATTCATATTGAAAGAATCAGTCAAGGCCAGGATTATCTAAGGCTTGTGGTTTGCATCTCTTCTCCATTTATCTATTGACTTTAATTTTCGTTGTATTATTCGTTATTTGTATCAAACTAAATCAGATATCCTTAAAACCACATATAAATTTAATTGTTATCTGAAATTTAGGCTAACATAAGCTTTCAATCGGCAACAAGTTAAAAATAATGTGACCATCAAAAAAAACTAGTTACTTCTTTTCTTTTCTTACCGTAAGATTTCAGCCGTTTGCCTCTATCAGCCTTTTGCCTCCTTCAGCCGTTTGCCTCTGTCAACCGCACAGATGGAGTGGAAGAGAAATCGAAGAACAATCCGCCTCACAAATGAAATGGAAGAGAAATCAAAGAAGAAAAAAGATATATAGAGAGGAGGGAAATTGGGAAAATTGGGGAAATAAGGTTTTGGCCTATAATATTAAATTTAGATTTGTGACTACCGTGGTCGCAAACCCACTTAAATTTTGTCTTATCATTTTAATTTTAACTTTGCGACTGATGCACTCGCTTTATTAGTCAACTAATATTTTTTACTTTTTAAATCCGACCGAATCGTTCGCAAAAGTGAAGGCGTGAAATTAGCACACTATTTTCCCACTGGTTTCGTCGGAGTAATAGTCGAATGTTTTTTTTTCTAAAAAGTAATAAAAATCCAGTCTGTTTTCTACTATAACAGTCGCAAAAGTAGTTCTATTAGCGACTGCTTCATTTTCAGTCAAAAATTTTAATCACAAATAAATATTTTTCTAGTAGTGATATGATGAGATGTAATATTCGATTAACGAATTTAAAGGGGGGAGGAAGTTTTACATCGATAAACTATTTTTACAAATTATACAAGTCTATTGCTGTAAAATAGGCTTTTCTCTAACAATTAAGAAATATTCTTTTTGTTGGATTTAATTTCCTACCAGTATTATTTTGTTATCTGTCACAATTGGTTAACAACATAAAAGTTTTTCAACTTGGGTACAATGTATACAGTCATGTTAGGATCGATTCACTCAAGCACTCTGAACTGATAAAGAAGATGAAGAAATCTTGAAGAGAGAAAAGTTAAGGTAGAGAGACTTATTTCGTAGTAACAACCCATTAGGGTAAACTTCCACGGCGGCAGGATTTATATATATTAATAATTAAGGGTATTTACAATAAAAGGAGAATAAACAGTACAACCTATATATAGATCCCAAATAGTCCCAAACCTATAAGAGAAAGGTCTCCCAATTTGACCAGGATTATAGGTTGTCCTTACCCAAATCTATGAGGACAATGAGTTTTCCTAAACCTATAGGGATTATGGATTTCCTAAAAATACAAGGAAATAATTCAAGTCCATCACATATTAATCAGGCTCCATACCTAACAATTCTTCCACTTGGAGATTGATTCAGTCGTCCAAAAATTGTCCCAACATCATCAATATCTTCACCACACCGCACCATCTGTAGAAACAAACTATAGAAGACCAACTGAGGTTTTGCACAACCTTAGTTTCTAAACATCAACACATTTCGTCAACATGTCTGTTGGATTCTTTGCACCCTCTATCTTCTCCAAACACATATCACCATCCTCTACTGCCCTGCGAGTGAAATGGTACTGTCTTCTGATGTGCTTTGTCTTCGAATGATAGACTGGGTTCTTCACCAACTGTATGGCACTCTGGCTATCTGAATAAAGAATCTTCTCGCTCTACTTCTTTCCCAGCTCTTCCAGATAATCTGCCAGCCATATCATCTCCTTTCTAGCTTCAGCTATTGCCACATACTCAGCCTCTGTTGATGAAAGAGCAACACAGTTCTGAAGCCTGGACATCCAACTCACTGCTGTACCACCTATGGTGTAAATGTATTCGGATGTGCTCATGCTCGAGTCCACATCACCACCAAGATCAGCATCTACAAACAAGAGTAGAAACACATAAGAATCAGTGTATTTCTTAAAGTAACAACACTGATCCTTTTCAGCCCTGCAAAAGCCACTCTTGGTCATGAAGGAGTCAAACTTTTTGTACCACTGCCTCGGTGCTTGCTTCAACCCATACAAGCTCCTGTTGAGCTTGCACAATATGTGTTCCTTGCCCGGAACTACAAATCCTTCTGGTTGTTGCATATAGCTCTCCTTGTCCAGATCTCCATGTAAAAACGCTGTTTTTACATCCATTTGCTCAAGATGCAAATTCTCTGATGCAACAATACTCAACAGAATTCGGATAGTAGTTAACTTCACAACAGGAGAAAATATTTCAGTATAATCAATACCTTTCCTTTGTGAATATCCTTTAACCACTAACCGAGCCTTGAACCTTCTTTTACCGTCTGGTTCTGCCTTGATTCTGAACACCCACTTGTTCAATAAGGCTTTCTTCTCTGCAGGTAACTCAGTCAACACCCAAGTGTTGTTCTTCTCAAGGGAGCTCAATTTATCATTCATGGCTTGCTCCCACTTGATTGAATCCTCCACCTGTAGGGCCTCATCAAAAGACTCTGGTTCCCCTTCATCAGTCAGCAATAGATAATATAATGAAGGTGAATACCTATCTGGTACTCTGATGGTCCTTGATGATCTCCTCAACAGCTGCTCAGGTGTCACTTATTCCACCATAGGTTCTTCAGCAACAGTGTCTGGAGTTGGTTGAGTTTCTTCCGCAACATCTCTGGGTGTACTCTTCTGCAACTCAATCTCAACTCCCACTTGCTTCGTAGTCTCTGAAACCTTGTGCTCTCTGTCCTTGTATAGGACAGACTCATCAAATGTCACATCACAATGTCTCAGGATCTTTCTGTTCTTGTCATCCCAAAACCTGTAACCAAACAAGTCAGAACCGTAGCCTATGAAGTAACACTTCACAGCCTTAGCATCAAGCTTGTCTCTTTTCTCTAGATCAACATGAACATAAGCCGTGCAACCAAAAGTTCTCAAGTGTGAGTACTTGAGCTCTTTTTTCGTCTACACCTCCTCTGGGATCTTGAACCCCAGGGGAACTGATGGTCCCCTGTTGATCAAGCATGCAGCTGTGCTCACAGCATCTTCCCAAAACATCTTGGGCAGCCCACAGTGTATCCTCATGCTCCTTGCACGCTCATTCAATGTTCTGTTCATCCTCTCAGCAACTCCATTCTGCCTAGCCTTACCGGGAACTGTCCTCATCAATCTGATTCCCTCAGCTGCACAGAATGCTTTGAACTCTGACTTGTCATACTCTCCTCCATTGTCAGACCTCAGGCATTTGATCTTCAAACCAGTCTGATTCTCAACTTCAGCTTTCCACCTCTTGAAAGTCACAAACACATCTGACTTATGCTTCAAGAAATAGAACCATACCTTCCTGCTGAAATCATCAATAAAGGTGACATAGAACCTGGATCCTCCAAGTGATGAAACTGGAGATGGTCCCCAAACATCTGTATGTACCATTTCCAACCGCACTTTCTTCGGCTCTCTAGCGGTCTTTGTGAAGCTAACTCGTTTCTATTTTCCCATAACACAGCTTTCACAAAGACCCATGTCAACAAACTTCAGGCCCTCTAATGCTTCGTTTGCAACCAGCATCTTCATTCCTTTAGCACTCATGTCTCCAAGTCTGTTGTGCCACAGACATGAACCGGAAGCACCCTCAGCGACAGCAACCACCCAGCAGTGGTGTACAAGGTTCCAGATTTGGTGCCACGAGCTATAATCATAGCACCCTTCACAATCTTCCACGAGCCTTTCCCAAACTCTGCTGTATAGCCTGTGCTATCCAACTGACCAACAGAGATCAAATTCTTCTTGAGAGCAGGAATATATCTAACATCCTCTAATGTCCACTGGTTTCCAGATGGGGTCTTTATGCAGACATCCCCCTTTCCTTCAATCTCCAAGGCTTTGTTGTCAGCAAGATACACCTTCCCAAAATTTCCAGATTTGAAATTTTGGAACAATTCCTTGCTTGGAGACGAATGAAAGGATGCACCAGAATCCAAAATCCAGGATTCAACCGAGCTGTCGACACTAAGGATTAGAGCATCCCCAATATCTTCTGCGGAATTTACAGAATCACTATCATCTCCAGATTTATGATTCTGCTTCTTCTTTGGTTTCGTACAGTTTGTCCGATA
The DNA here is from genome assembly GCA_002018475.1 of Nicotiana obtusifolia. Classification (NCBI taxonomy): domain Eukaryota; kingdom Viridiplantae; phylum Streptophyta; class Magnoliopsida; order Solanales; family Solanaceae; genus Nicotiana; species Nicotiana obtusifolia. The sequence continues at coordinate 9,519 of MCJB01002136.1, forward strand.
GTGCCTTTTATCTCCATAGTTCTAACAAATCACGTTGGATCTATTCGGAGATTTTCCTCGATTCTTTGATTTTGATCGACCATGTTGATTTTGGCCCTTCGACTTGCTTCTCCCCCTTCGGTCAACGCTGAGAGCACTGCCCGATGAATCTTCCATTTCTCGTTTGCGAATTCTTTCGCTGAGACCAATATCACGGATTTCATCAAACTTCAACTTCTCAGATCCACGGGAACTGCTAATCGCAGCAACAACAGTATCCCAAGACTCGGGCAGAGATGACATCAAAATCAACGCCTTAATTTCATCTTCGAAATTAATTTCCACAGAACTCAGTTGACTCACAATCATATTGAACTCATGATCGGCAACAGATCCATTCTCAGACATCTGTAAATTGAACAATCTACGCATCAAATATACCTTGTTCATCGCTGATGGCTTTTCGTACATATTTGATAGCGCCTTCATCAGATCTGCCGTAGTCTTCTTCTTAACGATGTTGAACACCACGTTTCTCGACAAAGTCAACCAGATCAACCCTAACGCCTGGCGATCCTTAAGCTTCCACTGCTCCTCTATCGTGGAAGCCGACTTTGCCTCTGTCAAGAGTTCGTGAAGATCTTTCTGGTACAGATAGACTTCGATCTGCATCTTCCAGAAACCGAAATCAGATCTATCAAACTTCTCGATTTCAATCTTCGAACTCTCCATCTTCCGTGATCATGTTGAATCTCCAAAGCTCAGATACCAGTTATTAGGATCGATTCACTCAAACACTCTGAACTGATGAAGAAGATGAAGAAATCTTGAAGAGGGAAAAGTTAAGGTATAAAGACTTATTTCGTGGTAACACCCCGTTAGGGTAAACTTCCACGACGGCGGGATTTATATATATTAATAATTAAGGGTATTTACAATAAAAGGAGAATAAACAGTACAGCCTATATATAGATCCCAAATAGTTCCAAACCTATAAGAGAAAGGTCTCCAGATTTGACCAGGATTATAGGTTTTCCTTTCCCAAATCTATGAGGACAATGAGTTTTCCTAAACCTGTAGGGATTATGGGTTTCCTAAAAATACAAGAAAATAATTCAAGTCCATCACATATTAATCAGGCTCCACACCTAACAAGTCAAACATCTCTATAACAACTTCATTTGTTCCGAATATTTTCGGATGTTATAGTGAATTGTTATTATAGAGAATATATATTATAACAAAACATGATATTTAGTTCCAAAATAATTTGGATTTTTGTCACGACCCAAAATCCCAACCATGATCGTGATGGCGCCTCTCATGAAGACAAGGCCAGCCAATTCAACTAAACTTCATTCAAACAGTTAAACAATACAAAAATAATATAAGTACGGTTTAATAATAGCAATTTGCGGCAAAATACGGTGAACCATCCCGACTACAGCCTGAACCGGGGTGTCACAAAGTCATGAGCAACTAATGAAAATCCTAATAGTAAGATTACTAATACAATATCTTGGCACAATTGTTCGAAGATACTGGAAATAACAAGATAAAAGAGATACGGGGCTGCGGACGCCAACAGCTACCTCGTAGTCTCTGAATCGCCGTTTTGACAGTAGTAATCAATGTCTCGGAGCTGAACCAATAACGCCTGATTCTGCACACATGGTGCAGGGAGTAATGTGAGTACTTCCAACTCAGTGAGTAATAATTATAAATAACAACTGAGAGTAAGGAAACACATAAGGCATACAACAACCCATAATGAAACAGTAAAACATGTAAATAATCAAGTCAATAACATGAAGTAAAAGAAAATATCATGACTGGCCAAGTCATATCTCGTGATGGCGTATCACCCGTTCCCATGGGTACCCCGCGCTTACTGTGGGGGGGTGCAGTAGCGCAATATCTCGTGACGGCGTGTCACCCGATCCATTCACATCACATCTCGTGGCGGCGTGCCACCCGATCCCATTAAAATCATTTAAAAATATCATTTGAATTTCAAAACTGAATTTAAGAAATGAATCAAATCAGTTAGAAGACAGTGATAAATTACCCCTGAAGGGTTCACATAACCGGCATGAAGCCCAAATAATACCCCTGAAGGGTTCACATGACCGGCACGAAGCCCAAATAATACCCCTGAAGGGTTTACATAACCGGCAAGAAGCCCGAATCGTGATGATAATACGTAAGTTTCAATCAAATATATAGTAAAATCATCAATCGGGACGGACCAAGTCACAATCCCCGGTAGTAAACGACCCCACGCTCATTATCGAGCGCGTGCCTCACCTCCATATAGCACTATGATGTGCCATCCGGGGTTTCAGACCCTCAGAACATCATTTAAGATCATTACTCACCTCAAACCAGCTAAATCCTTAGCCCGCGACGCCTTTGCCCTTAAAATTGGCCTCCACGCGCGTCGAATCTACCCAAAATCGTAACGAATACGTCACAATTAATTCGATTAAGTCAATACAATTTATAGGAATAAATTCCATATGAAAATACTAATTTTTCCAATAAAATTCGAAATTTGCACTTAAATTCGCCCGTGGGGCCCACATCTCGGAACCCGACAAAAGTTACAAAATCTGAATACCCATTCCGATACGAGTTCAACCATACCAAATTTACCAAATTCCGATAACGAATCGACCTCCAAATCTTAAATTTTCATTTTTGAAAGATTTTACAAATATTCCGATTTCTTTCATCAAAACTCGAATCAAACGATGAATATGACCATGTATTTATGAAATATAGTCACTTTCTAATGTAGAACACTTACCCAGTCGAAGCTATGAAGAAATCCTCAAAAATCGCCCAAAAACCGTAGTCCAAAAATCCAAAACGAAATGAAGAAAATGACCATTTTCGGTTCTTAAATTTCTGTCATCAACACTGCCTGGGAAACAGCAGTACCAGCTAACTTTAATCTATCGTAGCTTTCTGTATATATGTTCAAATGATGGATGGTTTATCTTTTTGGAAACTATATTCGAAGGGATACAACTTTCATTTTTGGATCATCTCCAAATTCCTTACAGATTACGAGATATAAGCTTCCAAAGTCGGTCCTGTGCAGAAGAAATTTCTGCCATGAACACTGCCTGGAAAATAGCAGTATCAGCCAACTTTAATCTATCTTAACTTTCTGTATATATGTCCAAATGATGGATGGTTTATTGTTTTGGAAACTAGATTCAAAGGGCTACAACTTTCATGTTTTGCAATTTTTCTGATTCCTTATAGATTACAAGATATGAGCTTCCAAACTGGACTACTCGCACCAGTTTTCTGCAAAAAAATTTCTGCAATTTTTTTCATTTTTTTTCTAAAGATGAAGTAGTCTGTTTAACCACCCAAAACTCACCCGAGCCATTCGGGACCCCGTTCGGATATACCAACAAGTCCTAAAACATATTATGGACTTAGTCGAGGCCTTAAATCACATTCAACAATGCTAAAAAAATACGAATCATACCCCAATTCAAGCCTAATGAAACTAATAAATTCAAACTTCTACGTTCGACCGAAACCTATCAAATCGAGTCCGATTGACCTCAAATTTTGCACACAAGTCATAAATGACATAACGGACCTATGAAGATTTTCAGAACTGGGTTCCGACCTCGATATCAAAAAGTCAACTCCTCGGTCAAACTTTCCAAAAATCTTCTATTTTCCAACATTCGCCCAAAATACGTTGAATTGTCCTACGAACTTCCAATTTCAAATCCGGACATACGCCTAAGTCCGAAATAACCATACGAAGCTATAGCAACTCTCGAAATTCCATTCCGACCCTCGGATCAAAAATCTCGCCTAACAACTGGAAATCACCAAAATACTAACTACACGAATTCAAGCCTAATTCTACACGGAACCTCCAAAACCAATTCCGATCACACTCCTAAGTCATGAATCATCTCCCCAAGCTAATCGAATCGTCGGAATTCACATCCGAGCCCTCTAACTCATAAGTCAACATCCAGTTGACTTTTTACAACTTAAACCTTCTTGAAAGAGACTAAGTGTCTCATTTCTTACCAAATCTACTCCGAACGCAAACCATTCAACGTGATTACATAAAATACGGATATCGAAGCATAATAAAGCAGAAATTGGGAGAATGGAGCGGTAACTCACGAGACGACTAGCTGAGTCGTCACATTCTCCCCCACTTAAACAAACGTTCGTCCTCGAACGAGTCAAGAAACATACCTGAAGTCTCAAATAGGCGAGGGTATCTGCTCCGCATCTCCCACTCGGTTTCCCAAGTAGCCTCCTCCACGGACCGACCTCTCCATTGAACTTTCACTGAAGCTATCTCCTTGGACCTCAACTTCCGAACCTGACGATCCAAAATCGCCACTGGCTCCACCTCATAGGTCAATTTATCATCCAACTGAATCGTGCTGAAGTCCAAAATATGAGACGGGTCCCCAATATACTTCCGGAGCATAGAAACATGAAAAACTAGGTGAACACTCGATAGACTGGGGTTCAAAGCAAGCTCATAAGCCACCTCCCCTATTCTCCGAAGTACTTCAAACGGCCCACTGAACCGAGGACTCAATTTCCCTTTCTTCCCGAATCTCATAACACCTTTCATGGGCGAAACCTTCAGCAAGACCTTCTCGCCAACCATGTAAGACACATCTCGAACCTTCCTATTGGCATAACTCTTCTGCCTCGATTGTGCTGTACGAAGTCTCTCCTGGATAGTTTTCACCTTCTCTAAAGCATCCTGAACCAAGTCAGTCCCCAATAGCCTAGCTTCGCCGGGCTCGAACCAACCAATCGGAGATCTACACCGCCTCCCATACAGAGCCTCATACGGAGCCATATGAATACTTGACTGGTAGCTGTTGTTATAAGCGAACTCTGCAAGCGGTAGAAATTCATTCCATGAACCTCCAAATTCAACAACACATGCACGCAACATGTCCTCCAGTATCTGAATGGTACGTTCTGACTGCCCATCTGTCTGAGGATGAAATGCTGTACTCAATTCCACCTGAGTACCCAACTCCCTTTGCACGGCTTTCCAGAACTGCAAAGTGAACTGCGTACCTCTATCTGAAATGATAGAAACTGGAACACCATGCAG
>MCJB01002136.1:30729-83117 GCA_002018475.1 Nicotiana obtusifolia
TATATATATAGTATAATATAGTATAGTATATATATACTAAATGTATTGCACGCACGCTCCGTAATACACTTAACTGCATATTAATCCCTTGTATTACAAAAGCGTTAATGGCTTACATTTATATTATTTAGACATGCAGTAAATACAAAAGTGAGTTTAATTTTGGTAAAATATTGACAAGAAAGCGACCAAAATTGGTCGCTAATATATATACTTTCACATTTGCGACCAACGTTGGTCGCAAAAAATAAAATCTGATTTATTTAAATTTTCCAGATGAGCGACCAACGTTGGTCGCCTATCTCCCCATAAAATTTCCCTTTAATAAGCGACCAACTTTGGTCGCAAATATTTATACTTTACATTTTGCGACCAAAGTTGGTCGCAATTTGCAAATCGGATTATTTTTTATTTTCAACATAAGCGACCATCATTGGTCGCTAAGTTTGCCCCAATATTACCCGTCACTTAGCGACCAAAGTTGGTCGAAAATTTTAAACGTGGGTCCACTTTTGCGACCAAAGTTGGTCGCAAATGTTGAAATATCTTTGACCAGATTGGTCTGACCACTCCGGTCAACATGTTGACGAATTTACCGACCAAGTAGCGACCAAATTTGGTCGCTAATTGCTTTAACTTTTTTTTTAATTTTTTTTTACTAGTGTTGCAATCAAGGTTGGTCGCTTTTTTTGGCAGACCAACGTTGGTCGCTAATTTGTGGTCGCTAAATTGCTGTTTTCTAGTAGTGTTCATTGGTAATGCAAAAATTTTTACATGTCGATTCATATATTGTAGTAACTTAATTTAATTTTTTTTTTGGTTTCTTCATGTTTCTGTTCTTTTACTTTTGTACATATATAGATAAATAGGTCCCATTCCTGACAATGGAATGCCCCCACCCCCACACACACTCGAAAACAACAGCAGATTTGACCAAACAAACAAGCAGCTGGAGATAATATATACATGTTATTTTGTCGAGCAATGATATAATTGTGAAAGAATCATAAAATCTCTAAATTGGTTCTTTCAGCCGAACCTTCTCCGTAAGTGTTCAGTGTGAACAACTCTTCTTTTCTAGAATGTGAAGATCAGGTGGATACTCTCAGCTTCTTTTAATTTGTTTTCTTCTCTAGTTTTCCCGGACAACTCTTAGTGGGGTTCTCTTCATAAATTTCATCAACGCGTCCTTGTTCTTATCTGCAGCTCTTATTTACAAAGTTAAGTTTTTGAACGTTTTCTTGGGGAAGAAAAGTGAAAAGCAGCAAAGAGATGAAGTTCCAAATGACCAGCATTCCATAGATTAACTGATTTTAAGCAAAGTTGTTTGTTGAAGAGAGTTAATTGTATTTGTTAATTTGAGTACATTCCTAAATTACTAATGAACTTGGTTATTCATCTTACTTCTTACGTGCAAATAAACTAAACAGTAAAGTAAAAGACAATAATTTTTACGTGGAAATCACCCAGCTCAAATGTGCAAAAATCACGACCTACCACGTAGGATTTCAACTTCAACTTCACCAGAACAATTGAGCCAAATATACTGATTACAACACCTGTAACTTAATATACCTCCACACTTCACCTATTTCTACTTATTGTATGAAGATTACTAGTTACTCTAACTTGCAAACTTAGACAATACTCCAACTAACATTGTTTGAATGACATCATGATTACAACTCAATCTCCTAATACACATGAACTAAACTGACTCAAGTAGAAATGAAAATAACTTTCAGAATAAACTTGATAAGAGACTTGATGTGCGTTTTGAACTGAAATTATTATTGCTCTTTTCTTCGGTCAAGGTATAAAAGGATGGTCTTCAATAGTCCATAGGTAAGACATTTAACTCTCCACTGCTCCGAGATCTTTGGGAGTTCTAAGAGTAGTCAAACTCTCGTTTACTTACAAGTCCTAAAATAATAAGGACTCTACAAACCTTGTAACTTGTATCTGCCAGATATCCTTAAGAAATAACCCTTATATCGCATCATGAGTCCTTCCCATCAATATCAAATTGTAGTAACTTTTTATAAAGAGTTAGTGCCCTGTAAGGACCTTCAGCAGCTATTGTGAATACCTGGTTCATAGCACATGTTCATTGCACACACTTGTTAACCATCAAACTCAAATCTCAACAAATTTTTTGTTTTTGATGATGACAAACTTTATGCTCATGAACCAAAGCAGAACAGCTATCCGACATTCATCAATTGTTTAGAACAGAAAAACCTCCCCCTCCCCCGCACTCTATCTCCCCCCTTTTGACATTATCGGGAAAAAAATCAAAACAACTATAAGATAAACTAAGCAACCATATAATACAAGATTCATGGCTACTGGGTCTACACAACAAGCACAAGAAAAATCAAAGCAAAATGAACAATGTTGATGATTTTGACCATGTAAGAAGCGGTGAAATAACATAAGAAAACTAATTTAGTAGTGTCAAATTAAGCCAAGGGCCTTGATAAGAAAAATTGTTAAAATAAAATAAATTTGATCTTCTTGTATACTAATCAGGATTAGACATAAAAGAAAAAACAGGACACCACTGGGCTACTTAGAATTAAACACACGGCAGATGGATAAGGACCAAGGTCAAGGGTAAGAGGTAGAGGGGGTCAAGGCCTTCACAAGAGTAGCAATTTGTTGTGTATGAGCTTCTCTGTCTTTCCTTATCTCTTTCCTAAGTTGCTTGGTTTTCTTTCTCAGTTCATCATTGTCTTCCCTGAGTTTAGCATTCTCCTCCAAAACCAACTCCAACCTCTTAGAAAGCTCAGCAGCCCTGCTGCTTCCAGGCAGAATTGCAATTCCAGTTGAACCTCTAGCCTTGATCTCACCATATCCACATGTCTGAGTGTGACTACATCTAGAACATCATTGTGTTTGCCAAACTTCAGCTCATGCAGGGAGATATTGAGCTTGTCAAATAGCTTAGTCAACATGAAACTATAGGGCATAGCATGCTTAGGCTTGGAGGTGTCTTCAGCCCTTGCCATGTGTTGAATAATCAAACTAGGAAGGCCGATGGCCTTACCTGTGTCCAATAGCTCTATCACATCCATGTCAAGTAGAGTGGCCTCATGCCTCCTCTCAAACCTCTACAGAATGCAGAGATTCACAAAATGGAACAACAACTTGTGAAAATGTGTCATATCGGTCTTATACACCTTTTGAGGAGTATCCAATTTCTGGGAAAACTTTATGATAACCACAATCCTTCTATTAACCTCATTGTTAATTGTTGGCCATTTTTTCTTCAAATAATTATAAAATCCCAGAAAGGGGATGTTCAGCAACAGCCCAAGTTCTTCAGCATCAAACTCCAACTCAAAGTCTCTCACAGAGCTTTTCACCACTTTGCTATCAAACTGAAATTTGGCATAGAACTCAACCATTGCAGGTATACACACTGGATGAAAGAATTTCACTAACATGTGTGTCCATCCCTGCATGTCAAGCTTCTCTACCAACTGTTCCATACCATTTTCATCAGCGTTGGCCAGTATCTTCCCATTAAAGACTTTTCTATTTTTGAACTCTATCATCCTGTCAATTAGCTCTGACTCAATATTTTTCTTCATCCCTTTAATATTCTTCTGAGAAGTGGTGGCAGTTGCTTTGATGGGTTTGAAAGCAGTCCTCTTCACTGATGGTTTCTTTCCCTTAAGGGAAGAACCAGGTTTATCATCCTCATCCAACTAGACAACATCTTCAGCAGCTATAACTGGCTTCTTTGTCCTTTTGGCACTCCTAGCTTCCTTTATTAGTTGTGCATCAACAGTATTTCTCTTTTTCCTGGTGAGAGGAGTTCTAGTAAGAGGAGCCACTTCTTTCTTTATATGTGAAGTTGTTCTTACAGGTTTTACTGGGGCGTTCTTCTTCTTCTTTCCCATCTCAGATAGTGGCATATCATCCCTCATCACTTTTAACTTCCTCATCTCCTAAGAAAGGAGTTAAGGAAGGCCTTGGTTCCTCTAACCTTCCTCTTCAGTGACTTCTTCCAAAGGGGTCATGACTGTATTTCCAATAGACATAGAGCCTTCAAACTCCTCACTCCCATTTGCTTCCTCACTTTCAAATTCAGAGTCCTCACATTTAATTTCTTTTTCATTATCTCTTAATCCCTCATTGTCCTCATTCGCAGAGTCTTCTTCTCCCTCGCTTCCTTTTTTTTCTTCTGAATCTCCCACTTGCTCACCCTTGTGTTTTTCTGATTCACCCTCATTCTCCTTTTCTGATTCACCCTCATCCTTACTTTTCTTCACTTCTGAATTGTGATCCTTCTCCTCTTCCCCTTATCCCTCTTTAGTTATTTCCTCATCCTCCTCATCATTAGTCCGGCTGTAGGTGGTAATATCATAACCTTCATTATTATATGTTTCTTTCTCACTTTTCCCCCCCTCAACCACATGTTGGACTGTAGCTACTTCTAAGTTCTTAGGTTGTTATACAGTCTCATTTTTTACCATAGTAGTCTATATATGTGTTGTGTCTCACAGGTTCAATAATATCTAGAGGGGACACATCTATGGCAGATGCCAGAACATCAAGTTTTAACGAGGAAGGTTTTACCTGAGCATCCTTGTCGATTGCAGGTTCCCGCTTAGCAACATGACTGTCAACTGTTTTTCTACTTTTTACTGAGTTCCTCGAAGTAGCCTTGACCTTTATGGGTTTAAAGGTGATTTATGGTGTAATTACAGTTTCTTAGGTGGTTGTTTTTGGAGGTGGAGGTACAGAGGTAGCAAAGGATGAAGGTGGGAGAGTGACAGGAGGTGGTGGTATAGTGATACCAGAGGGTAGGGGTTGAGAAGTAGCAGGTAATTATGCAGAGCTAACTGCCAATTTTACATTTTGCTTTATCTTAGACTTATCAATTTTTTATTTAGAGCTTGGTTTTGAGAATGATTTTGTTTTTGAGGGAGTCTAGCTGGGCTTTGTCAAGATGAAGAAGATACAAGATGATTTTCTTTGTTTCTTGCTTAGGGTTTGAAGGGAAACAGTGAATTTGAGTGAGGTGCGAAGAGATAGCTTTAAAAGGGAGCAGTACTGATTTGACCTGAAGAGAGAGAGAGTATTGATTTGAGTTTTAACGGGACTCTAATAACAGATATATTATACAAACGAACTTTTAGACACAACCATCAGTTATATTTTCAAGAAAAGTGTGTATACTTAAAACCAGTATGAGACTGAATAAGTATTTGTTACTTTAGATATCTACAGCTATTGACCATTTTCCTAGCTAATCATTGGGGTTTAACTTAGTGGGAGGACTTGACTAATTCTAGTTCTAGCATATTTCATTCAAAATGGTCACTACCCAGTCCCTTAGTGAAAATGTCAGCAATTTGATCTTCAGTTTTACAGAAATTTATTGAGGTATTTCCTTTTTCACATTATATTTGAGAAAGTGGTGTTTGATGTAATGTGTTTAGTTCTCTTATGCTAACATGGATTCTTAGAAATATTTATAACACTATTGTTGTCACAAAATATAAGAACACAATCAATAAAAATACCATAGTCCATGAGTTAATGCTTTATGCATAGCAATTGTGCACAACATGATGATGCAGCCACATATTCGGCTTCAGCTGTAGATTGGGCCACTGAGTTCTGTTTTTTTTTTTTCCCCAAGACATAAGCCAAGAACCAAGGAAGTGAGTTGTTCCAAAAGTGCTTTTCCTTTCAATATGAAAGTTGCATAGTCAGCATCAGCATAACCAACTAAGTCAAAGTTGTATCCTCTTGGATACCAATGACACAAATCAGGAGTTCTTTTCAGGTATCTAAGTATTATTTTGACTGCCTTTAAGTGAGACTCCTTGGGATTTGTTTGAAACCTTGCACATTGACACACACTGAACACAATATCATACCTGTTTGTAGTGAGATACATAAGTGAACCAAGCATTCCTCTATATAATTTTTGTTCCACATTTTTCCCTTCTTCATCTAGATTAAGCTTTGTTGCAATAGAAATAGGAGTATCAATTGACTTTGAAAAAAATATGTTGAATTCCTTCAAAAGCTTTTTGATGTATTTTTTGCTGATGAATCATAGTTCCAGTAGGTGTCTGCATGATCTATAGCCCAAGAAATAAATTTAACTCACTCATCATGCTCATTTCAAATTCATTCCCCATCATTTCAACAAATTCTTTGCACAGTGTTTCATTAGTGGCCCCAAAAATGATATCATCCACATATACATGTACAATATGAAGGTTCTTTCCTTTGTTTTCAAAAATAATGTATTGTTCACTTTTCTCCTTAGAAAGCCATTGGTTAAAGGAATTTTGAGAGCCTCTCATACCAACAAATTTGACCAGGCCTTATATGGACTGAAATAGGCCCCAAGAGCTTGAAATAGGCCCTAATCACTTTCATCACCTTTCTGATGACCTGATGATCCTCCAAATTGTTACTCAGATTCTCCATAAGTCCTTTCCTATGTGAGCCTTATATCATAGTCTTCATCTGTAAATCTTTCTCAGCCATATTGTTAGATTTATCAAAGATTATATGAACATTTTCGTCCACACACATAGTTCTTTTATTAAAAAATTTATATGCTTTACTATGTGGTGAATATCCCAAGAATACTCCACCATCATTTCTATCATCAAATTTACCTAGAACTTATTTGTCATTATTGTGCACAAAATATTTACAATCAAAAGCTCTTAGGTGGGTGATGTTGTGCTTTCTTCCTCGAAGTAACTGATAGAGAGTTTTCTCAAGTATGGGTTTGACCATGCACCTATTTAACAAGTAACAGGCATTATTGAATACCTCAGTCCAGAAGCTTTTAGGCAGTCGACTGGTAATCAACATAGTCATGCCCATATCTTCTATAGATCTATTTTTACTTTCCACAACACCATTTTATTGAGAAGTTAATAGTTGATTGTCCTTTTTTGATTCTAGGTGGAGCACTCATTTTCTTCCAAGATATTTTTAGGTGTTAACCACGTTTCAGAGAACTCGCTCTGATACCAATTGTTAATTTGAGTGCCTTCCTAAATTACTAAAGAACTCGGTTCTTTACCTTACTCCTTACGCGCAAATAAACTAAACAATAAAGTAAAAGACAACAATTTTTACGAGGAAAATCACCTGGCTCAATGGTGCAGAAACCACGACCTATCACGTAGGATTTTAACTTCAACTTCACTAGAACAACTTAACCAAATGTACTAATTCCAACTCTTGTAACCTAATACACCTCCACACTTCATACACCTCCACACTTCACCTACTTCTACTTATTATATGAAGACTACAAGTTACTCTAACTTGTAAACTTGGACAATACTCCAACTATACATTTTCTTGAATGACATCATGATTACAACTCAATCTCCTAATACACATGAACTAAACTGACTCAAGTAGAAAAGAAAATAACTTTCAAAACAAAATTGATAAGAGACTTGACGTCTTTTTGAACTGAATTGCTATTGCTTTTTTCTTCAGTCAAGGTGTAAAAGGGTGGTCTTTAACAGTCCATAGGCAAGGTATTTAACTCCCCACTGCTCCGAGATCTTTGGGAGTCCTAAGCATAGTCAAACTCTAGTTTACTTGCAAGTCCTGAAATCATAAGGACTCCACAAACCTTGTAACTCGTATCTGGCACATATCCTTAGACATTAATCCTTATCGCATCAAGAGTCCTTCCCAGCAATAATGGACTGCAATAACTTTGTAAAAAAAATTACTGCCCTGTAAGGACCTTCAGCAGCTACTGTAAGAACCTGGTTCTTAGCAAATGTTTTTTGCACACACTTGTTAATTATAAAATTCCAACAGTATTGAATTACTAGTACTGAATAGTGCACTTTCAGTGGTCTTATTCTTGTAGTCATTGCTCATAGAATTTGCATTGATACATTGTGCAAGTAGTGTTAGTCTATTATCATATATGGCTAATCGTAATTAGTTGTAAGTGAGTTTGGTTTCATGACGGTCACAATTTTAAGGTTTTACTTCTTTTCTCAAATTAATATTTACTTTGTATTAGTTTTAAGTGGTGTCACTCTATTGCGACCATGTATTCAACTTGACAAAGACAAACAGTTTGGATACTTAAAAGAAATTTAGCGACTACCAAATAACCTCTCTTCTACTCTTACAAACTAGTTGTAGGAGAGGTGTTCTTTTTCAAACGTTTTTACATTAAAATAACAATCAGAAGTGAATACATGTGTATACGATCGAAATCGAGCTCGTGGTACATCCTAGCCTCTGATATGGTAAGCAAAGCTCGAGGTCGATCGGGCTAGAACCCGGGGGCAGGACGCCTGCCTTCGATAATATCTAGGCTATGATCCCGGAATTGGAGCTATCCTCGAACGACTTCGAAGACACATTGCCAGCATAGTCAACAGAAGATCAAAATATCTGTGACCCGGCCGGATGTTACGGTGGGAATCTCGGCACGTATCAATAAAGAATCGACAATCAGTAAATCAAAATATTTTTTACCTTTTAGAATTATACCTAAAGTACGACTCCTCTACTATATAAAAGGGGTCCGATAATTAAGTATGACCGTGTCCACTAGGCCCAATGTAAATACTTAATTATCCCTCGACATGGATGGTAATGGCTTCATCAGATTCAGGAACCACTATGTCCTTATCGGCCTCAATTGTAGTCCTTTCGGACCGTAGGGAGAACATATTCGGAATCGAGCAGATGTACCTCGAGACCTCCTCACACTGGCCTTGTATAGAGGAAGTCTTTTCAACCTTAAAATCAACATTGACCGAGCATCCCCTGGGATGAACATTTTCAAAGGGGGTTCCGGTACTGGTTCATCGACGACAAGCGCGCGAAACAGTCTCCTCAGCCTCAGTAGCTGGCCCTGAAGTAGAAGGGTTTCTTTTTGGGGAACAGTTTTGGAAGTCTTTGCCATCTCTAAAAAATAGAGGAAAATGGAGAAAGAAAGGAAAGGATTGTACTTGTTGGATTAAGATGAAGATGGACAAGAGCTCTTGCAAAGGATCTCGAATAACCGGAGTAAGAGTGCTAGAAAGTATTAATATCTCAAAGGTACGAGGATAGAAGATTTGAATGTAAAGTTAAAATGAACAAAGGAAGAGATATTTATAGTATTTAAGTGGCGGTTCGCTTCCAGGAATGGCCGATCGGTGACTGACATGCATTTAATGCCACTAAGACTTGGCTGACAAGACGTTTCGGTTGTTTTGTTATTTATGTCACGGGGTATCAAAGTAAGAATCGAAAGCTCATATCGTTTCTCATCGTCTACTCTTCGAAAAATGAGGGGACTATCTGTATACGGTTAAAATCAAGCTCGTGGTGCATCCTAGCCATCGACATGGTAAGCCAAAACTTGAGACATGAAAATAAAGGACTGAAGATCGACCCCAAGTCCCACCGGCCTAGAACTCGGGGGCAGGACGCCTGCCTTCGAGAATATCAAGGCCATGATCCCGGAATTAGCCCTAGCCTCGAACGACTTCGAAGAAACATTTTCAGCATAGCCAATAGAAAATCGAAATATCCATGACCAGCCGGATGTTACGGCGGGAATCTCGACACGTATCAATAAAGAACCGGCAATCAGTAAATCAAAAGATTTTTTACCTTTTATAGAATTGTACCTAAAATAGGACTCCTCTACTCTATAAAGGGGGTCTGATGATTCATAAAAGACATTGTAACACGCACTAAAAAGCAATACATTATTATTTTCTCTGTCTTTAAGCTCTTGGTCTTCTGTATCTTGATACCGATCGTGGTAAATTCGGCTCGAGGATGATTGTTCCTTCAAGGCTGAAATTGTCCAATTCATGTGGTTTGAATTTACTTTGTCATGATTTATTCAATTGCAACTCAATTTATCACTTTGTGTCAAGTTAATCCGCGTACCTTAAAACCACTTACAAATTTAGTTATTATCCTATTTTGAGGGTGAACAGTCTGGCCCCCACCCTAGGGCTAAGGATGATAGCGGCAATTTGATACAAATTCTCGTAACACACCCTATTTTACACTTGTTCTTTGAAGTGTGTTTGATTCCAGGTTAAAATCGAAATCTCAAACCCACAGTCTGGCCCTTTAAACATGGACATGGAGTTCAACCAACATGGCGAAAGCAACAATGCAGCACTCGGTAATGAGGTTCCCCTAGTCGATCTTGGCGGAGTCCCGATGGCGGACCCCATCGACGCTAGTTCTTATGTTACCATCGACACAAATTCGCCTACCGATCCCGAGAACAATGTACGTAGAGAAGTCCGATCAATTTCCCTGAATACGCATAGCGGTGAAAACGATGGGATCAACCTGCGCGTGATCTTCGAAATGTTACAGGCTCAACTCGCGGAGATAGTTAAGTTGCAGAACCAAAGCCGTGCACCGAGCAGGGTTGAGCCCGAGCCACCCCAGGAAGTCACCTGCAGAAATGAACCAATCACGAAAAAGACGAATGAAAATGAATCGGGGGCTAACTCCGAGACTATAAAAATGCTCGAAGAGTTGACAAAACGGATAGAATCAGGGGAGAACAAAAATCGAAGACAATGAAAAAAAGGTCAAAACCTATAACTCCAAGGTCGACCAAATCCCGGAGTACCTCCAATATTGAAGGGCCTGGATTCCAAGAAGTTTGTTCGAAAACCTTTTCCTCCGAGAGCAGCTCTGAAGCCGATCCCGAAAAAGTTCTGCATGCCCGAAATTCCTAAGCACAACGAAGAAGCCGACCCGAATGAGCATGCGACTTCCTACACATGCGCCATCAAAGAAAACGACTTAAAGGATGACGAGATCGAGTCTGTCCTGCTAAAAAAGTTCAGGGAAACTTTATCCAAGGTAGCTATGATATGGTATCACAACCTACCTCCTAATTCTATTGACTCGTTTGCCATACTTGCAGATTCATTCGTAAAAGTGCACACTGGGGCTATCAAGGTCAAGACCAGGAAGTCAGACCTTTTCAAAGTAAAGCAGAGGTATTATGAGATGTTTAGGAAATTCGTGTCCCGGTTTCAAATGGAACAGATGGACTTGCCTCCGGTCATAGACGATTGGGCCGTTCAGGCCTTCACCTAGGGACCCAATGTCCGAAGCTCGTTGGCATCACAGCAGGTGAAGCAAAATCTGGTGGAATACTCGGCTGTCACTTGGGGCATTGATCGTGAACCATGGTTGAACAGCGATCGATATCAGCCATACAATGAAGACCTAAGAGGTAGTGGATCTAGACGAAACCCCATAAAAAATGAAAGAAGTGACCAAGGTCAAAACAACCAGGGACTCATGAGCAAAAATGGCTTCGACAGCCCATCGATCCGAAGGAAGCACCAAGAATATGAGAGTACAACTTTAACATCGACGCTGCCGCCATCGGACATATCAGAGACACTAAATGGCCCAGGCCTTTACAGTCTTATCCATTCCAAAGGTATCTTAACATAATGTGCAAATATCATGGCACTCATGGTCAGGGGACAGAAGATTGCCGACAATTGAGAGAGGAAGTAGCACGGCTATTTAATAACGAGCATCTCCGAGAGTTCCTAAGCGATCAAGCTAAGAACCACTTTAGGAACAGAGATTATGGTAAATAGACCGAACAGGAGGAGCCTCAGCACGTCATCAACATGATCATCGATGGGGTCGATGTTCCCTAAGGGCCGATGCTGAAGCGCACCAAAGTATCTATCACAAGGGTAAAACGAACTCGGGATTATGTGCCGAAGGGAACCTTATCCTTCAATGATGAAGACGCTGAAGGGATCGTGCAGCCCTACAATGATGCACTAGTAATATTAGTACTTATAAATAAATCACGAGTTAAGCGTGTATTAATTGATCCAGGTAGCTTGGCCACCATCATCAGATCGAGGGTCGTAGAACAGCTCGGCCTGCAAGATCAGATTGTGCCGTGATTCGAGTCTTAAACAGGTTCAACATGGCGTGTGAGACCACTAAAGGAGAGATAACATTATCGGTGAACACTGCCGGGACCTTTCAGGAAGCACAATTCTATGTGATCGAAGAGGACATGAGGTACAATGCTTTGTTCAGCAGACCTTGGATTCACAACATGAGGGCGGTTCCCTCGACTCTGCACCAGATATTTAAGTTCCCGGTGCCGGAAGGAATAAAAACAGTTTACAAAGAAAAATCGGCCGCAAAAGAGATGTTCGCAGTCAACGAGGTGGTCCTGATATCCATACTTTCGACACCAAAGGAGCTGGGTCCAATTACCAAGGGAGAAACCAAATAGAAATTACCGAAGCCAACTCCGTCCCGACCGGAGAGGTAGGAGATGGGTGAGGACGATGACTATGGGGTTCCCAGGTCTTTCTTAGCCCTTGATGATTCCGATGCTACCAAATCAATGGTCAAGGAACTAGAGCAAGTCGTATTGATCGAATGCTTTCCCGATCAAAAGGTATACCTGGGCACGGGGTTAAATTCCGAGCTCAGAAAAAAACTCATTCAAATACTTATAGTTAACGAAGATTGTTTTCCTTGGTCCCACCTTGATATGACAGGGATCCTGCCGGAAATAACCACTCATAGGCTGAGCTTGGACCAAAAGTTCCACCCGATGAAGCAGATGAGGAGGCCCCAGTCCGAGGTCAAACATGCATTCATTAAGGATGAGGTATCTAAACTCCTTAAAATAAGGTCCATCCGGGAGGAAAAATACCCTGACTGGTTAGAAAACGTAGTAATAGTCCCCAAAAAAGGGAACAAATTAAGAATGTGTGGGGATTATAAAAATCTGAATAACGCATGTCCCAAGAACTCGTTCCTTTGCATAACATCGATCGCGTGATCGATGCAACGGCCTACCACGAGATTCTCAGTTTTCTCAACGCTTATTCCGGGTACAATCAAATTCGTATGGACCCTGGTGATCAGGAAAAAACTTCCTTCATCACCAAGTATGACACCTATTGCTATTACGTGATGTCGTTCGGATTAAAAAATGCCGGCGTCACTTACCAACACCTAGTAAATCAAATGTTCGAAGAACAAATAGGAAAATCAATGGAGGTTTACATTGACGATATGTTGGTTAAGCCCTTATGAGCAGAGGACCATTTGGAATATTTGCAGGAAACCTTCCAGATACTGAGAAATATAATATGAAGCTGAACCCGGAGAAATGTGAGTTTGGAGTCGAGTCCAGTAAATTCCTCAGATTCATGGTGTCCAATCGGGGGATCGAGATCAATCCCGATAAGATCAAGACCATCGAAGATATCACTGTTGTGGACAACGTGAAGGTCTTACAAAGGTTAACCAGACGCATAGCCGCCTTGGGACAATTTATCTCAAGGTCGTCTGACAAGAGCCACCGTTTCTTCTCACTATTGAAGAAAAAGAATAACTTCTCCTGGACCATGGAATGCCAACAGGCCTTGGAGGAGCTCAAGCGATATCTATCAAGCCCGCCGCTACTTCACACGTCGAAGACAGAATTATAACTATACCTATACTTGGTAGTATCGGAGATAGCGGTAAGTGGATTCCTGGTTCGAGAGGAGAAAGGTACGTAATTTCAAATTTACTATGTTAGTAGGACCCTTAGCAAGGCCAAAACTAGGTACCTTTACCTAGAAAGCTGGCGCTCGCTTTGCTAAGCACCTCTAGGAAGCTAAAATCGTACTTCCAATGTCACCCTATATGTGTCGTAACCACTTACCCCTTGAGGAATGTAATGCATAAACCCGAACTCTCAGGAAGGTTGCCCAAATGGGTCATAGAGATCAGTGGGTACGACATTGAATATCAGCCTCGGATCGCCATTAAGTCTTAGATTTTGGCAGACTCTATGGTCGATTTCACACCGACCCTAATACCCGAGGTCGAAAGAGAGTTGTCATTGAACTCGAGGACCTCTTCGAGAATTTGTACCCTCTTTACGAACGGTGCCTCAAACAAGAAGGGGTTCGAACTTGGAATTGTATTGAAACCGCCCGCAGGTAATATAGTTAGACAATCTATCCGGACTGTAAAATTGACTAACAACACCAAGTATGAAGCCATGATTGCAGGTCTCGAACTGGCCAAAAGCTTAGGGACAAAGGTGATCGAAGCTAAGTGCGACTCCCTCCTTGTGGTGAACCAAGTTAATAGGACCTTCGAGGTCAGAGAGGAACGAATACTTGGATAAATTGCAGGTAGCATTACACTGGTTCAAATAATGGACTCTACAAAACGTGCCTCAGGAACAAAACAGCGAGGCTGATACCGTTGCTAGCTTGGGGTCATCGATCGAGGACGATGAGTTTAACTCGGGGGCGGTCGTGCAGCTCATGAGATCGGTAGTGGAAGAAGGTCACGCCAAGATAAATTCAACAAGCCTAACTTGGGACTGGAGAAACAAATATATAGAATATCTCAAGACTAGAAAATTGCCTTCGGACCCTAAGGAATCGAGGACTCTGCGTACTAAGGCAGCTCGGTTCAGCCTGTCCGAAGACGGTACATTATTCGAAGAACGTTCGATGGCCCACTCGCAATATGTTTAGGACCCGAGGATACTGAGTACGTTCTGAGGGAAATCCACGAAGGCACCTGCGGAAACCATTCGGTCGCCGAATCATTAGTTCAGAAAATAATCAGAGCTGGCTACTATTGGATCGACATGGAAAAGGACGCAAAAGAGTTCATACGAAAATGCGACGGATGTCAAAGGTATGATCTGATGATTCATCAGCCCGAGGAACTACTACATTCGGTCTTGTCACCCTGGCCATTCATGAAATGGGGGATGGACATTGTCGGCCCCCTTTCATGGGCACCCGATAAGGCTCAATTTATATTGTTTATGACTGACTATTTTTCTAAATGGGTGAAGCTCTGGCACTTGAAAAAGTCAAGGAGAA
Source organism: Nicotiana obtusifolia (assembly GCA_002018475.1). Classification (NCBI taxonomy): domain Eukaryota; kingdom Viridiplantae; phylum Streptophyta; class Magnoliopsida; order Solanales; family Solanaceae; genus Nicotiana; species Nicotiana obtusifolia. The sequence continues at coordinate 45,627 of MCJB01002136.1, forward strand.
GGAAGTCACTGATTTCATCTGGGACCACATAATATGTCGGTTCGGAATGCCGAATGAGATCGTGTGTGACAACGGGAAGCAATTTGTCGGTATCAAAGTAAGCAAGTTTCTCGAAGATCATAAAGTCAAAAAGATTCTGTCGATTCCCTATTACCCTAGTGGGAACGGGCAAGCGGAATCCACGAACAAAACCATACTACAGAACCTAAAAAAGAGATTGACCGACGGCAAAAGAAAATAGAAAGAAATCTTGCCCGAAGTCCTATGGGCATACCGTGCTACCTCGAAGTCCAGTACCGGGGCCACCCCGTTCTCATTAGTCTACGGCGACGAAGCCCTAATACCGATCAAAGTCGGAGAACCAAGTCTTAGGTTCCGATATGCAACTGAAGAATCAAACAACGAGACCATGAACACGATCCAGGAACTGTTACACGAAAGGCGTGAAGCCGCCCTCGTCCGAACGGCCGCCCAAAAATAACAAATCAAGAGGTACTACAATAGAAGAGCCAACCTTCGACACTTCAATGTCGGGGATTTAGTGTTAAGGAATGTCACATTAAGCACTCAGAACCCGAACAAAAGAAAGCTGGGAGTGAGCTGGGAAAGTCTGTATCAAATTATCCAGATCACTGAAAAAGAGTCGTACAAACTCGGAATAATGAACGGTGAACAATTACCGAACAACTGGAACGTAACTCACTTGAAAGAATATTACAGCTAAGGTACAACCCCTATCACTTCTTTTATTTATCTACATTTTGGACTAACACTTGTAGGTAGCCATCAAAGAACGACACAATTTTTGTAGGCCTGAAAGCACGCGTTACACTCTTTTGCTCTTGAACTGGTTTTGTCCCAAATGGATTTTCCGGCAAGGTTTTTAACGAGGCAACAGTGGATCGTGCTAACTTAGAATCAAAGACCAGTTGTCAACAGTATTCGAGGCTTCTCTATGATTAACACCGAACACTAGGGGCATTACTCTTAGAAAACCGATTTACAATTTTGGCAAGGAAAGAAACTTTGTGCTAGTCTAGGCTCGATCGATTGGATTTACTGTAAGGGCCAAACGTCGAATGAACCATGCCCACATAGATCACCCGAGCCCGGACACAAAACTTGAACACATGTGTAACTTTGTATATTATGCACAAAATTGAAAGGAAGTTTCTACCTTGCGGATACATATTTTGCCCTTTGAAAAATTCTTCCTTATTACATTTGATTCCCCGAAGACATTGAGCCCAAGGGCCACTTCACTCAGGGATTGCCGCCCAAGGCACGTTCGGACCTCCCAAGATAATAAAATTCGGGGGTACAAAGCTTATTTGACAATGCCCGAACATTAAAGGATACGGCCAACCCCATTGGGGATAGGTTATCTTTGTTAAGCCCGGATGACTCGGTGTAACAAGCCTACTGGGAAACACCCAAACAAGAAAGGCTAAGGCCATATTAAAACGGCTCGGAGACGTCTGAAACTCGTAACAAAAAACAAGGCCTTCAAAAATTCCTAAACCAGTTCAAAAGGCTACCCTCGACAAACTATAATTTAATAAATTCTAAGTACTTTGGGGAAAGCTCTCAATCATACCAAGCCCCCACGAAGCCTTAAACAAAATAATATCGAAGACGAGGCCTGTTCGAACCTCCGAACATGACCTAATTATTACATGCTAAGGCATTTCGATCTTTGCAAACATAAAGAATAAAGCAAAGGGAAACAAACTTAAAATTTGTCGAAGGGAAAAAAGAAGCCTTATATATATTATATATGAAAAGATATTTACAAAGGCGAAACGTGCTTGACAAAGAAAAAAGTACAAAAGTACAAAAATACAAAAACAAAGGAAAATATACAAGGCACTTAAACGGCTTGGTCTTCACCGGAGCCCGCCTCATCACCAGGGTCTTCGGAGTTCCCTCCGCCCTCGGATCCGCTCGAACCCTGGGAGTCTTCTTCATCCTCAGGATACGCCAATTTCTTGGCCTCGGCTTTGAGTCCCTTAGCACTCTCGATTCCAGCCGATAAATCGAAACCCCGAGCATGAATTTCCTCGAGGGCCTCCTTTCAGGACTGTCGCTTCGCGTGCTCGATGATATCTTTCAGTCGATCCTGGGATGCCTCGGCATCGCCTTATACTGGGCCACCATCTCATCGGCATCAGCTTTGGTCACTGCAACCACCGACTTAGCCGCTTCGAGCTCCTTGACAAGAGTTTCCCGATTGGAGTCGGCCGAGCTTAGTTGAGACTGCAGCTCCTCAATTTTTTGGGCTCACGCCTCGGCCTTTTCATTTGTCGCCCGAAGCTAGACCTCTGCGAGGTCAACTGCGCTCGAGCAGTCTCCTTTTCTGAGACCAGGCGGTCCATCCTACCTCTCCATTCTTCAGCCTCGGCCTTGATTACATCTATCTCGGGTCGGAGTTGGTCGATTTGATCGATCTTCTGTTGGACTTATGGATTCCGACCATTAGTCACCGTATCTAGCTCATCGTCACTAAGATCAAATAGTTTTACCTATTCAACCAGGTCAGGGTGCTCCTTTCGAGCCACCTCCAACTCAGCTCGGAGGCTCTTAGCCTCTCCTTCACACTGCTCGCTGAGGAGTTTGTAAGTATCTCTCTTCTTAGTGAGCCCTTGGACTTTGTCTTCAAGCTGGTTCAGCTCGTCTTGATACCAAAGAAAAGTTTCATGGTGAAGCACCGAGGCCTACAAATACAAAGAAAAATGTTAGTGTTATTTATGAATTAGTTTGAGTACAAATTGAAGTCATTGAGAGATATATGAAGTTACCCGATTTAGCGCCTGTTGTGCTTCGTTGAACAGGAAGGGCGCGTCTACCTCGTTCATATTGGCTTGGTCTTCCTCGGTCACCAGACACCGAAGGTAACTAGCCACCCCTACGGGGGCGGAGAGGACCTGGGCATCCTCTGGAAAGGAGATGATGATGGATCGCTTCCGGTTAGGATCCACACTCGGAGCTGGGAACCGATTGATCAGCTTCGGGCTCGAGGAAGGCCCGCTTGCTCCTGAAGATGGACTCTTCTTCGGCACCTCTAAGTCACCCAATCCAGTGACATCCTCCGTGGCGGTGGAATCCACGCCATCAAAAAAGCCGCGGAAGGGGTCGTCCGCCCCATGGGCCCCCTCGTTGGGACGTTCTTTCACCGTTTGGGCCACGTTATACATGGACTCAGTGAACGAAGGTGATTCGGTGATGTCTATCACACCGAGTACTTCCTTCGGCGCACTTCCTGCTTCCTGAAAAGCCTCGACACCGGCCTCCTCATTGACCTCCCTAGCTTGAGGCACATCGGTCTCAAGGTTCTCTGGTTCGGAGGCCCCTTGCCCTTCGAGCTGCAAAGGCACGCGAGCCATCAAGACAAAAGTTTCTTCTTCTCCTTCTTCAGATTCATCTCTCAGCCGGAAGAGCGAATCCAAAGCCGATGCTTGGGCACTAGTGCTTTCTTTGGATTTGCCCACCAACCTTCTCCTCGTTTTCTTTTTCTCCGAGCTCGGAGAACTCGGAGCCCTCTTCCTTTTCTTCTCTTCGGCCTATCTCGGAGCAGGGGACTCGGCAGGGAAGTTCTCGCTACCGGATGGAGTCCTCAGTTCCACATCTTAGATAAACCTGCAAAAAGAAGTAAGGGGAGTGAGGACTTAATAAGGAATCCGAATATTACTTACTCGGGGAAGGAGTCTCACCATAGGAACGGGCCTCCCAACAGCCCTTCGAGAGCTTGTGCCACGAGTGCTCGGAGTAGGGCATTTGTGATACGATACCCTCGACCCACTCCTTGAGTCGAGGGACAGCATTCGAAAACCGAGCGACGGCTGCACTACCCCCAAAGCACCGATAAGAAAGAAGGAAAATAGCATAAAATCGACTTTCAAAAGTAAAATTGTACTTATGTGATGTATTCCACTTCTCAGGGAATGGCATACACTCAGCTGGGATTAAGTCCGAAGTCCTCACTCGGACAAAACGACCTTGCCAGCCCTGATCCCGATCTTCATCAACACTCGAGAACGGGGCTTTACTGGCCCGTCGCACAAGCTTTATCAGTATCCCCCCCCCAAGAAGATTTGAGGACTGTATTAGCGCATAAGATGGTCGATGGTGAAAAAGCATCCATCGATCTTGCTCATGAAGAACCGGAGGAGGATCACGATCCTCCAGAGTGAAGGATGAATCCAACCGAGACATACCTCGTATCTCTTGCAGAAATCGATGATGACCGGCTCCACTAGGCCCAGTGTGAATACTTAAGTATCGCTCAACATGGATGGTAATGGCTTCATCAGATTCGGGAACCACTATGTCCTTATCAGCCTCAATTGTAGTCCTTTCGGATCGTAGGAGAACATCTTAAGTGATCGAGCAGATGTACCTCGAGACCTCCTCACACCGGCCTTGTATAGAGGAAGGCTTTCAACCTTAAAATCAACATTGACCGGGCATCCCCTGAGGATGAACATTTTCAAAGGGGGTTCCGGTACTGGTTCATCAACGACAATGCGCGAAACAGTCTCCTTAGCCTCAGTAGCTGGCCGTGAAGTAGAAGGGTTTCTTTCTAGGGAACGATTTTGGAAGTCTTTGCCATTTCTTTAAAAAATGGAGGAAGATGGAGAAAGAAAGGAAAGGATTGTACTTGTTGGCTTAATATGAAGATGGACAAGAGCTCTTGGAAAGGATCTCGAATAACCGGAGTAAGAGTGGTAGAAAGTATTAATATCTCAAAGGTACGAGGGTAGAAGATTTGAATGTAAAGTTAAAATGAACAAAGGAAGAGATATTTATAGCATTTCAGCGGTGGTTCGCTTCCAGGAATGGCCGACTGGCGACTGACATACATTTAATGCCATTAAGACTTGGCTGACGAGACGTTTCGGTTGTTTTGTCATTTCTGTCACGAGGTATCAAAGTAAGAATTGGAAGCTCATATCATTTCTCATTGTCTACTCTCCAAAAAACGAGGGGACTATTTGTATACGGTTGAAATCGAGCTCGTGGTGCATCCTAGCCTCCGACATGGTAAGCCAAAACTTGAGACATGCCAATAAAGGACTGAAGATCGACCCCAAGTCTCACCGGCCTAGAACCCGGGGGCAGGACGCCTGCCTTCGAGAATATCAGGCCATGATCCCGGAATTAGCCCTAGCCTCGAACGACTTCGAAGAAACATTGTCAGCATAGCCAATAGAAAATCGAATATCCATGACCAGCCGGATGTTACGGCGGGAATCTCGGCACGTATCAATAAAGAACCGGCAATCAGTAAATCAAAAGATTTTTTTACCTTTTATAGAATTGTACTTAAAGTAGGACTCCACTACTATATAAAGGGGGTCTGATAATTCATAAAATACATTGTAACACACATTAAAAAGCAATACATTATTATTTTCTCTGTCTTTAAGCTCTTGTTCTTCTGTATCTTGATACCGATTGTGGTAAATCCGGCTCGAGGGTGATTGTTCCTTCAAGGCTGAAATTGTCCTATTCACGTGGTTTGAATTTACTTTGTCATTATTTATTCAATTGCAACTTAATTTATCGCTTTGTGTCAAGTTAATCCACGTATCCTTAAAATCACTTATAAATTTAATTGTTATCCAATTTTGAGGGTAAACCAGAGTTATTACTTGTGCTTGCTGAGGTAGTTAACGAATGACCTTTTTTCCTCAATAACAACTATTATATTGTTTCACATAATTGAAACAATATGGAGTTTTCTCTTTACTAACCGTTAAATATCCCTTGTATGTTTTAAGATTTTAAAAAATTAAAGTAGCAAGATCTCATTATGTTGCATCGGTATTCCGGCCTCTTCCTCGATATAATTAATCTCTCCAATGCAGCTATTATAGATTAATTTTCTTTAGGATTTATTTAAGTGAATTTCAAATTAATAAAAATACTTTCACGTCATAGATAAGGAAAATGTTTGAGAAACCAACTAGTAGGGGTATAAAGATTGTCAATAATGTTTTAAGTATTAGTTGGAGTAGTGATATAAAGTTAATAGTCGATAGTGAAAGATGATTTTCGCGCAAAATGTTGAGTCATTTTTTTCCTTTTGGTAATCTGAAAGTCAAACACTAGAAAAGTAACTTATTTTCTAGAACATTTTTGCTGCCATTCGAGCATTTGAGCAACATAACCTATCATTCAACATAAATCAAACAACTCGAAGTGATATTATCGTATTATTTTCACTAAATCCATAGGGAATTCTTTTACCCCTTTCTACAGTGTATGTAGTTTATATGTATCTTTTTGGAGTTTGACCTTATTCCAGAAATAGAAAAAGTTTTTCAGATGACTGAATTGAATAACTACTGCTCACAAAAACCAAAATTGATAGATGATTCATTTCCCTTGAATGAGGATCTGACAGACCAAATAAATAGGAGTAACAAAATATGGTATCTTGCTCTCGGCTCCTACTACTGCCTACACTGACTTGTATAGGGGAACTCCTTGTGTGATTCCGTTGGAGTTTTAGAGTTTTTATTGATAGTCAATCTGTAAATGCACGCTATTTGAGTTTCCAAGCGCCAGATTCCCTATCTCGGACCCGAGTGTAGCATGGTGTCAAGACATCTTGGCCCTGGCAAAAAGTACTCCAGCAAGTAGACCTGAAAGCAATGGCAGATTTCAGTTAGGTAAAATAAGTAAATACTAAAGAGAATTACATTAAATCTTCAAGAATATAATCTGGATAGTTCACATTACCGAAAAGTATGCTGAATAAATTGGGAACACTGAGAGGAACCTTGAACACCAAAAGGCCAGCAATAGAAATGGGAATCTTGTTTAAGGAACCTACAAGACTATGAAGAGGAGAAAGAGTACAGGAATAACTGATTAATCATGAAGCAATTTGAAAATCAAGAGTGCATCTTGTATTTCATTTCAAGTAGACTATAACCTTCAATTTTTAATAGATAAACAAAAATGAAGGTCGCATTCAGGTAGCTTTTATTCATTTCTCCTTCTCCCAAGTATAATGTGGGTTAACCTTGTATAACCATTACCGGCAAAGACTTATAGCAGACTTGAATAATACTCCAGCAAATAGTTCTATAATATAGGAACAGAATGCATGTCAAATACCCATCGAGATTCAACTCCATGCCAAAGTGCTAAATTGGGTCCATATCTTCGTCGTCAACAAGTTAGCAGATCACATAAATCAAGTAAATGCTAAGTAGGTCATGATGCAAATCCCCAAGATATATCAAGTCAGTATGAATCACCTGTAAGTGGTTGGACCAGTTTGTTTCAAAAACCACATAGATGTGAAGCTAATGGCTAGCCCAAGCAATCCACTGGCTGTTGCAGCGACCCAGAACATTGGAATCTTAATTACATCCCTGCAAATGAAAAAAAAATAAAAATTGAAACTGCAATATTCATTTGGTACTCCTAAGTGAAGAACTAAAAAGAAAAAGAAGAGACTGCTGGGCTACTCAAAAGTGTAATATTTATCCATTAGCAAAAAGACAAATGTCTCATGAAATAGTAACGGAGATATAGCACGTACGCATTAATTACATAATTCCATTCATCAAACAAGAAGATCAAGCCAATAGCAAAGGGTATAGATATCCCATTGTTCAGTAACACCATTGAAACTTCGTTAAGCGATCCAGATTTTGTAAATTGCTTTGCTCTGTCCATGACATGTCGCAGTGTGAGCTGTTGAAAATTGATGCCCAATGAAACAAACAGATTAGGGAAATGAAAATATATATTTTGAAGTTTGACTTGTTATATAAGTCAAAGTCTAATTTTTGTTGCTTTCTTATAATACTAAGAAGTCAAGAGCAAATTTCCTTGCACGATTTTGGTACAAGCAATCAAGGATGAAGAACAGAGTTAAGCAGAAAGTACATACTGAGTAGCCTGCAGTGAGAATGCAATTAACTGATTGCCAAGCATAACCCGTCCCATCGAATGAGATGTCTGTTATGCCCCCAGATATAGCAGAGATAATCTGAAAGCAAGAAGATAGTAGCATCAATGAAGAGACTGCCAATAAAATGTTCTTTTTCCCTAGGCCAGAGGGGGGCCAGGGGTGGGGAGGGGAAAGCCTAAAATAGTTCATATACAACAAAATTTAATTATTATTCAGTGAGTGGGAAGCCCAGATGGATTCTATTTTGGACTTAACTAAAACTAAAAGAGAACAGGAACAGTGTAATTTTGTTGGCTCTAAATTATATGTTACTAATAGGAAAAAATATGAGTTATATGCAACCGTCATCTAATTTAAATCAGGGAGCAGATGCTTAGTAGGACTACTGTGTTATGTTATCCTGCGATCTGATATGGACTGTGATGACTGAATATACAGCATAAGAATTACAAAGAACATTTTCCATGGGGATGATGTGATCTCTGACAACTAAATTTACATTGCATGGCTGAACAACATTAGCATACCATAAGAAACATGGCAGTCCACACTTTCTGATTCTGTCGCTTCCCAAAAATATACAACTCTCCAAATGCTGTTAAAATATTTGTCACATTCTTCAGAATTGTCACCATTGCAATATTTATGAATTTCAAACTGAAAAAGTGCACAAGTATATGTCATTGGCATAATGATGTAGAGCTAATCATTCCTAAGTCTATGGTGAGTATAGACATGTCAGATATTACCTATACATGCCTGAAACTAGCATGCCAATGAAGATCAAATTCACGGGGATCCAAACTTTAATGAGCTTCCAATTGAGCTTCTCCACTGTAACTGCTCCAGAGCAACCCAGTATACAAACTATAAGTGTACTGATAAGGTTCTGAGAGAAGTAGGAGTAGAATTAGTTTCATGAGATAACATCTGTAAACTGCAAATTCCTGGTACTAGGGAAGCAGTGTCACAAAATCGAGGTTGAAAAAGGATGTTGGACATGCAAATGAATGAACCAAAAGTTTCCAAGTGGAGATCAAAATGGGCAATGATATAACATGCTTAATAGCTAACCTTAAACATTAATGTGCCTCATCTTGTTATTCCTAAGGTTGAAAAGATGGTCAACCGGAAGTAGAGAATACCTGGTAGAACATCAATGAGATACCAGCATTGAACGAATAACTTGAAAGGACAATTTTATTCAGCAGGATCATGCAACAAGAAGAAAGGCAATATGCAGTTCCAGACAAAAGAGGGCCAGATTTTCTTCCAGATCCACGTTCCCTTTTTTCTTCCCTATCCACAGCTTGATTGCTTTTGGAAAACCTGTGAGATGTGAGAATAGGTTATTTGCAAGAATCATTTGGTTATCACTTTTCAGAAAAATATCAGGCCCTCGCCTTGTATCTAACTGGAGAGCAGTTCTGAAAAATATGCCAAAGCTTATGCATCCACAATACTACCGTGTATTTTAATGGTACCTAAAAAGTATGATGCTAAGTTGAACGATAGTAGCTAGCAATAGCTATCAAACAATTACCCATTAGTTGATTTTTAACTAACTCAAAGTGACCTATTTTAAAGGCAAGGAGAAGACTGCATCTCTTATTCAAGAAACGAACAGTAACATCCCATGAAAGCAAAATAAGACAATGGGAAAGTCAAATTGAAGAATGAACGATGCATGCTAGTCATTCAGCTTGAAGGAACTGAGATAAGGTTCGACGAAAAAAAATAGACATAAATAAAATAGGAAGAGATGGAAAAGAAAAAACTTCAATAGAGAGCTCCTAAGGTTAAAGAATGCTTCACAGGTACAACTCCTCCCCCTTCCCCAAGAAAGATGAAGAAAAAAAAAATGGGGAGAATTCTGGTAGATAGTAGAGCTGCACAGCACCTGTCACTAGCTATTCTTCGTTCTGCAGCAATTGATATCTTGCCAGCCGACCATACCCCTTGCCGACGAAATCCATCAAGTATTTTGTGTACCACATTTAGCCTTTTGGCAAATGCAACGTGGCCATTTACAGATGTATGATCTGGCTCCTCACCATCATCACAGATAATTGTTTCCAACTTAACCGCAGAGGACATTGATTCTAACATGAACAGAAAGAGCTCTGAATAGCATAGAAAACAATTAAAATTTATCACCAGTCTGCTACACCAATCCAAGTACTTATAAGTTATAAGTGCAACTAATTGTATAAAAATGTATATTTGGATAAGATGGAGAATATTGATGTCTATGCTACAACGAAAGTACTCTAGCATCATATCTGAATTTGGTTAACTGCCAGCCTATGTAAAACTGCTCATTCGATCAATAAATCAACTATCCTCGATCCCAAATTAGACGGCATTGGCTATCTGTATCCATCTATTCAATTCTGTTTCGGTCTGATACTAACAATTTATCCTCTAATGTAAAACTAGGGGTTCTTTAAAACCCAGTATAAATTTTGTTTTATAAAAAACTGCAATTGAAGAGTTAATGACATAGTGCAAAAGATTTGGACAATATCAGATATGAGTTTGTTAAGAAAGCTCAACAACAGTTCTATAGAACTATAAAAGAATAAAACAGCCAAGAGAAACAGAAACGAGAAAATATGTGATCTTTGCAAAGTTACCTAACATATTCATCTTAAAAAAAATATTCCTCTTAAGTTCTGAAAGAGCTATTAAGAAACATTAACATAAAAACTACACAACCGGAAAACGTGACCCAAATCCAACTTAACTTCTTTCTAATTCCCAATTATCTCTAATTTTTATGCCTCAAAATCATCTTTAGTGAAAAAGTGAACCACTGAAACGAGTCTAAGCTAAAGGTTTTTTTTCTTTTTCCTTTTAGTAAATAAAACATGAGAATATACAACACTGAAAAAGCATACCAATAAATCTTCAGCAACTTCCAGATTCCAATCAAGAACTCAAAATCTTTCAAGCCAGAAAATATTTTCCCAATCTCAGCCACTACATATAGGAACAACAGCTAAAAATACCCTGTTTGACAACAAATTAAGGAATCCCCAAATTGTTACTTTGGGTTCCGTACAATAGTGCAAGCACCTAGGTACAGCAAAAGAGCTCACGAAAAAGGCGTGAGAACACAAATAGAGAGCTTTTTGAAGAGTACGCAAAGCAAATGGAAAGCGTGAATCTGAGAAAACCATATAAACTGTAAGAGAAAACATGGCCAGTGGAAAAAATAAAGATATTTTAATAAGGGCAATTAATGGAGGATGAAGCTGAGCTGAATTAAGCGGGATTCCAGGAGAAGAAGAAACAGTTGAATTTAGGTTTATAGGGAACTGAAATCGAGGCAAATGCTTCACCATTTAGTCAAAATCGTGTGTAATAAAGTAATGTTTTGTTGTGCCTTTAAGTTCTATCTTTCTTCAACAACAATTAATACTCTCTACTGGAGAATTCCACTGTGGAAACTGAGGTTTCTGGGAGGAGAAGATGGCGGGTTTTGCACATGTCCAAGAGAGAGAATTGGCTGTTAACTTACTGTGGCTGCCATACAGCGACAGTATATTCGTATTGTTGCACATATATTTCGCGTCATATATTCACCAATATAGCAATAAAAAACACTTAAAAGGCAGTTCAACTATAAGCGCATATATTCATATATATTTGCGTCATGTATTCATAAATACAACAGTAAAAAGCGTCTAAAATCAGATAAATCCATTTGTATACGCATGTATTCAAGAGAGAAAAAATATAAATAATATATTTCATGCCTTATTTCATGCCTAAATGGTAATATATATCATAAATATTTATTTTGCTATAAAATATAAAAAAATAACTATAAAAATTATATTTTAAAATAATTTTGAGTTATAATAAATAGGAAGTATACCTTTTATTATTTTATTATAGGAATTAAAATTTCCTTGAAAAGATGGGTAATTCAGTAGGCTGGATTATACGTACTGGTCCGTTGTTAGTTTTGGGCCAAAGGCTTCTAGCAGCTTCTGGATTACACAAAATCAAATTTTTTTTGTGTGTGTTTTGGTTCTATTAGTTTGAAGAATTAATCCAAATAGCCGCTCATCTAATCGCTATTTGTATAAAGTTCCCTATTAATTTCCCTTGGACTGTGATCTTAAGTTTCTTTCCTATGGTATCTGAGCTAAATTTTGATAAGCACAATTTCACAATTATTTTCTTTTAGAGGCAGGGGTAAGATTTACCGGAAACAGTTTCTTTGTCTTTTAAAGGTAGAGATAAGGTCTGCATACACATATCCTTCTCAGACCCACTTGTAAGAATATACTGAGTTTGTTGTTGTTATTGTTTATTTTAACTATTTTTGTATATCCACTCGGCATTTCGTATTTGGTAGCCCGACTAATTCAAGTTCGTGTTATATTTATTAGCCCGATTAATTCAAATTCGTGTTATATAAAGCTTATTAAAGGAGAAATTACTGCCTGCTGGGGGGTCAGTCCATTCAAAGGCTCAATCTGAAATTTTTATTAAGAATAGAAGAATCCCATCATCCAATGATACGTTGGCAATTTTGTTCTAGACTTTTCTTTTTACTCTGCTTGTCGACCCAATATTGCTCCAAGCCAACCATAGCTTGTTGAGATTAATTTCTCCGGCCCAATCTTGTTGATCAGGTGTGAACAACATAACTGACTTATAAGTGCAGAAAAAATGTTAGTGAATGCTACACTTATTCTTCATCAATTGTGTAAGTGCTTCAAACTGAGCTTATAATGATCCTGAGTTACCCCAGTTATTACCTTAAGGTTTTAGATTAGATGTTAAGATTTTTTCACATGTTCGACTTCTTTTTATGTATACAGGTTAACGTTCATTTATGGTTTTTATTTACTAGGTTGTTTCTTAGATTATGGATTCTTGAAATGAATGCTAAGTTGTTTCGTTCTAATACTTGAAACTTGATTAGATTTCTATTTAATACTCAACTTTAAATGTAGGAATATTTGTCAAAATGATACATTCTACATTTATTAGTTCGATACATGTGTATTCGTAAAACGATATAATTAAATTTATAGCGTGGTTTATAGACAAGCGAATCAATTTGATCCAAAAATAATTAATAACTAAGAACAAAAATAAGATTATGAAATGAAATTAAAGGAAAGACAAGCCTGGTATAAACTTAGCCTCTCTCATGGCAAAAGTATAAACATTATTCCAGAATAAAGACGGAGAATAGTGTAATAAAATGAGAGCAGAATGTAGCTTTTGTGCACATAATATTTTCGTGTCTACAATGGATGTTAATCCTCCTATTTATAACCCTATTTAGGGAGACAAGATCCTCAAATCAAGCTCATTTTGAATGAGAATAAAAATGTTGTTGATGCCTGCATAAAGATTGGCTATCCAACGACAATATTTTAAATCTTTGTTACCGGCTACTTTATTTTTGAAATTCATTCAACGCCAATCGCATACTTGCATTTGGTATCAACTGTTTGCTGACTCATATCCTACCTCTCATTAGCTCCACGTGTCACTTCGTCATTTGCCCAACTTTCACTAACCACTTTTTCCCATACGATACAAATACGAAGGGGCGAGTCTGTTGCCCTTAATAAACTAATTCAACCAAAACCGACATTGGTATCACTGCTGTTAAACTTTTGTCATGAAAACAACAGAATAATCGAACGTGGCTTATCACCTACATAGATACATATTCTATGTTTTATTTAGTGTTAAGCCACGTCGTCTTAAATCAGAATGGCTAAGAGCTATACTTCCACATATTGAAGTACCAATTAAAGATTACTACCATTTTGAAGGAAGCATAAGAATTCAAGAATTTATGTTTTCTTAACTACCTAAGGATTGTCTAGTACCATCAATTTTTTACAGTTAAAGAGGTGATAGAATGGATATTGCTCTTTTAGAGTTTTAAACTTAAAATCATAAAATAATAAAATAAATTATGACTCTTGTGCAAAACAATCTATCATGCATTGATGTGTACCACCCTTCAAAAATAAATACATGTTTATCTTATCAATTATTTGGAGTGAGATAAGTAAATTGATTAATTTTTTACCTTTTTTTTCTTTTTTGAAATCTGAACTCCTTACTAATAATAAGTAGCGAGTATCCATACAAAATTTAAGCCTTCAAAGGCAAATGCAAACAGCTTTTATTAAAGAAATCTTAACGTCATTCCTTCTGTCTTAAATATAATTACAAGGAAGTAGCGCAAGTCACAACGCGAGAACCGACAATAAATTTTGAGTATAAAAATTATTACATTATTTTTTGGAGTATTGGAGAGCACCATAAACTAAGTGATAGAAAATTAAGGTTTGAATATGTTTACCCGTAAAACGGTACAGTTGAATTTATGACGTGATTTATAGACAAGCGAATCGATATAATTCCAAAATGATAAATAAATTAAATAAAATGCAAGACTTAGCATTAAAATTGAAATAAGACAGCAAACAGCTTGATTCTGGGAGCAAGACTTCCGAAGACAGCAATAAGAATATCAATAGACAAAATATAGAGTATTGTTGAGCTTAGAATAATGTGTAGCATAAGCTTGTCAGAAATTTTGTGTCCTTCAATGGTTGTTGAAGTAACTATTTATAGTTACACCTAGGGAACAAGGTCGTAGGATCAAGCCCTTCGTAAATGGCAATTATGGGGGCCATTGATGAATATGTAACGACAGGCTATGAATGCCAAAATTCTCTGTAACTGATTTTGTATTTAATACTGAAGAATATTCTTCATTGAATATCATCGAGGGAGGGGGGGCAAACATTCGTTTGCCTTCGTTAGCAATATTCCCTTCGGGTCTGCCCGGTGCCAACCGAAGTTGTTGTCATCGGTCTTGGTTTCCACTTGACTCGCTTTCCGTCTGTCTCCGGTTCCACGTGTCGCTCTATTATTAGAGTATGTAATACGAACCGATTTTACCCTATACAGATAGTCCCTCTACTTTCCGGTGGCACATCTTTGTGCCATGGGGAAGTTGTTGAAGATACCTTTCTAGGCGGAAAATTTTATGATCCCTTCTAAAAAGTTTCTGACGCTTGATTAGGCGCACGTCTCTTCGCATTTAATGACCTGAACACGCGTCACTCCACGATTTAGCTATACTTTTGTCGGTTCTCGAGGTAATCATGGCCACGATTTTAGCCGCCTATTCCTTTACTTATACGACTTATTCTTCTTCTTTTATACTTCACAGTTTTTCAAATTCTCTCAACTTCTTTGCATTCAACACTTTTTTGCATTGACTCTTCTTTAATCTTCTTCTTCAAAGAACTCTTACTACCTTTTGCTAACCATGGCTTCCTGCTCCAAGAACTCAAGTTCTCTAAAAAACAAAGAAAGCACCGATGATGCTGCCTCTCATACGGTGAGCACAATCATTCACAGAAAACTCAGCACAGCCAAGGACTTCGAAGAGAAGTTTCCTTCTACAAGCTCTAGTACATGGGCTGCTGGCGTGTAACCTTTTTCCATCCGTCCTTCTAGCATTTCTGGTGTGAAGGAGGATTGTGGTTGCCATGACCTGAACATCATCGCTCCCGAACTAGTGGAGCGAGTAACCTTCCCTAAGAAGGGTTTTACATATGTTTATACGTACCCCTTCACTTTGGGCCCATTCTCATTGAGTGGGGACTTGACCCCATGTTCTTGGAATTCTACCACCGATATCAAGTTCTGCTTGATACAAGTAGACCCCTCCGTATGGCGGGCAATAGCCTATTTACGGCGGCAGTGCAAGGAGACGGGGGAGGAGCTCACCTTGGCTCGTATGATGAAACTCTACTCCCCCAAGATTTTTCCTAGGGGAGTAATAAACTTTAGCAAACATGGCCACCATGCTTTGTTCACCAATATGGATGGCAATAACGACCGTGGATGGATGGAGCAGTTCGTTATTATTGCCACTAGAAAAATCATCCCAGCCACAACTCCATCGTTTCCTGAGTCATGGACTCGTACACGTAAGTTCAGCATTTGTCTTTTCTCTAAAAAAGGTTGTTTCAGGATGTTACTGATCCTTCTCTTTCATTATTTCAGCAACTCGGTGGACACCGCCAAAGGTTGAAGGCTTGGACCAGTGGGTTCAAAAGATTCTGGACATTACCACGCCTGAGACCCGTCGATGGAAAGAACTGGCCCCAAAATACGGGTGGAAGACCAAAAATTGCGGTAAGTTGACTCGTGAGATTGATCTTGCCCTCATCTTATTTATGTTGTATAAGAAAATTAGTTAACTTCTTTTTCCATTGAATTCAGGTCTTCCCTAGGGCTCTGTTACCATCCCTGATGAGGACATTTTGATTGATCCCGCAAAGGCTACGAGGTTGCTGAAGGAAGCCTTCACCCAAACAGGTGCCACCAGATCAGCTTCCGGTGCAAGTGCTTCCTCTCGGAGTCCCCGGCCGAAGAGCAAGCAACCAAAAAGGCGGCGCTCCTAAAGAACGCCGCGCCCGAGCCAACCGTAGCCACTATGGTGATTGATGATGATGGGGAAGCCAGTGATAAAGGGGCTTCCCTATAGAGGAGAGAACGACCTTTATCAGCTCAAACAGAATGCTCAATCTGAAGAGCTTATAACACCAACTGAGGATGACCCCAAGCGCTCTGGGAGAGTGTGACCTTGTGGAGAATGTCAATTCTCACTTTCGAGCCCCAGTTGCTGCGCCAGGTACTATGAGGCTGAGTACATGGCCTCTTCCGTCTTCGGTTGATGAGCGTCCTACAACCAGCACTGCCTTTGACGCAGCTGCTTCTCAACCCACAATACCATCAACTTCATCTCCTTTTATGTCGGTCATACCTTCGTCACCAACAAATGCTATATTATCCCCACCGGCCGCAAACACCCAAGAGGAGGATGTCCCTCCTCCCCAGTCTCAGACCAAGGAAATTTGGTGCACAACTATTCACCCCCTCCGCAGATCCCTAGAGGAGGAAGAGTGTCTCCCTCTCGGTCTCTACCGAGTGCCATCTGTTGTCTCGACCGATGGAACTCGCCAATTACCTAAAGCCGCTGGTTTCAGAGAAAAAAAAGAAGAAAATACACTCTCTTTCGAGGTAGTGTATGATAAATATTTCCATTCACAACGCAGTAGCGGTATGGTACTCTTTCTCTTTACTGTTTGTTCTTTCTTGAGTTGTTATGCCAGGATTTCTAAATTGGGCTTTTGCTTCGCGGGCCAACTTCTTTGCTTCTGAGGGCCTTTAGAAGTTGATCCTTGATAAAGAGAAGCTTACGTCCGAGCAGGATCAACTGTTGCTCGAGAGGGACCAAGTTGTTGCTTGCCTCTTGGCATTGGAAGCACAAGCTGCTGAAGCCATTGAGTTGGAGGCTCGGTTGCAGCAGAGCGAGCAGGAAGTGATGGCCCTCAGCCAAGAGGCCTCCCAGTTAAGTGTGCAATTTCAAGAATACAAGGCTAAATGGTTTGAGGTCTAAAATGTTGTACTTGCTGCTGCCGAGCGCAGGCTGCCTCTACTGAGAGATTGAATAACTTGGAGGCAGCCGTGAACTCCAAAGCCAAATAGGCTGCTGCTGCTGAGGAGAAGCGTGCCCAGATGGAGGAGAATTACAAGAGGGTCATAGAACACAATAAGGTTCATATCTCCACTATCCGTGAACTTGATCTCAGCCTTAAGGCCACAAGATCCGAGCGGGATAGCCTTTCTACTGAGGTGCGATTTAAATCAGAGCCCCAGCATTGAGAGGATTCCCTCACTGTTGAGAAAAACACATTCTATGTATATCATGAGGAGAAAAACCTTGGAAGAGGCCAAAGCGGACGTCATTGACTTTGATGTCGGTCGCCAAGGCCCGAGACCTGGAGTCAATCGCCCGAAGGTGCCTCCCGGCTCGACCTGACGCAACTAACTCTTCTAGTTCCGGTTCCAAGTTCTCGGGAACTGAGGAGGAACTTGAAGGGGATAATGATGAGGACCAAGATGCCAAGCCGACAGCAGATCTGCCAACTTCTCCTGGGGGCACAGATGCTTATCTTCCCCCGAATTCTAGGGATGCACTAGTTTAGTTTTTTGCTTTTTTTCCCTTTGTTGTTTTCTTTTCATACTTTTGTACTTGTGCTGCTTGGCACGTTTGTTATATAACAATGCTTTTCTTTAAGCATTGCCCAAAGTTTACTTTTTTGCGTCGAATTATAAGGCTTCGGGTGCATTTTTTCTCGATAGCATTTGGATTCCAGGCATAAACTCTTTCGGAACCAACCCTTTACTGTGAGGGTTTCATAAGAAAGGGCCCTCTTATGTTTACGGTGCTCTTGAAGAGGACGTCTTATGTTCATTCCGGAACTAGCATTTGAAGTACTTGATTAACTTTCAAATGATAAAATTAATTTGTCGGTTGGACAAGAAACAAGATAAAAATAAAAGGACTTTGCTTTATTCCTTCTATTTTCAAAAGTACATAAGCATTCATTTTGATTAAAAGAAATTGCCATTATTTGTGGCTAATTTTGTACAACTTTTTTCTACTGAGTGGGCCGTGCGGTCCCCGATCCCGATGATACATTCTTGTTCCCGGATTTCGTAGTCCCCGTTTCTATGGCAATCAGGTTGCCGTATTCTTATATCATTCCCCACCCCCCCAGTGTTCGAATGCGAAGAATGGGAATCGGAACAATAGAAGTCTTGCTCCTTTGAAGATTCCATTAGTGAATGGTTGGAAATCTTTGGTCCGATAGCAAGCTTCATTTCCCGTTGGAAACTTTGCTACCGAGCCAAAGATTATCTAACCGCCCCTAGTGGCTTATACTGAAGTGTCACTCGTGTACGGTTGGATAAGTTTTAGTCCGATAGCAAACTTTGTTTCCCAGGAAACTTTGCTATCGAGCCAAAGACTATCTAGCCATCCTGTAGTGGTTTGTTGTTTCCATGCCTTGTCGTCTAAAGGTCTTATTTCTACTGATGGCGATTCCTTCGTAGTATGCTTTTCGTTGCTGCCTCGGTAAAAACCTTGCTTGAAAAACCCAATTGGAACAAAAATTGGATGAGAAAAAAAAGAGTGCAGCACATACTTTCAGTATAGGCGGTGCTCATCAGCAATAGTACATTTTGAGATGTGCCACATTCCAGTTTCTCGGCAATTTTACTCCGTCTTGATTATCCAGTTCATATAATCCTTTCCCGGTGACAGCTGAAACTCGGTAGGGGCCTTCCCACGTTGGACCCAGCTTCCTTGCGTTGAGCTCTCGGGTGTTTTGAGTCACTTTTCTTAAAACCAAGTCTCCCACTTTGAAATAACGGGAGATTGACTCTTCAATTATAGTATCTTTCCATTCTTTGTTTTTTGGGCCACCATCCTTATACGCGCCAAGTCCCTTCGTTCTTCATGCAGCTTCAATATAACCAGCAACATGGTAGGTTCTCATGGTAGGTTCTCCCACTTCCATCGGAATTAGGGCTTCTTCTCTGTATACGATAGAGAAAGGTGTATCTCCCATGCTTGACTTGGCCGTTGTTCAGTATGCCATAGCACTTCCGGTAACTCTTCAGGCCATTTGCCTTTGGCTGCTTCCAATCTCTTTTTGAGATTTTGAATAATCACCTTATTTGTCGATTCCGCTTGGCCATTTGCGCTCCGATGGTATGACGAAGATGTGATTCTTTTGATTTTCAAGTCTTCATGGAATTTTGTGACCTTTACCCCTATAAATTATGGCCCATTGTCGCTGGCTATTTCCTTTGGTATTCCGAACCTACAAATTATGTTCTCTCACAGGAAATCGACCACTCTACGCTCGCCGATTTCTGGTAAGGACCTACTTTAACCCACTTAGAGAAGCAATCAGTTAAAATCAAAAGAAATCTTACCTTACCGGTAGCTGGCGGCAGCGGACTGACTATGTCCATCTCCCATTTCATGAATGGCCAAAGCGACAATACCGAATGCAATAGTTCTGCCGGTTGGTGTACTAATGGCACGTGACACTGGCACTTATTTCTGAACAAATGCCTTAGCGTCTTGTTCCATCCGGGACCAGTAGTATCCTACCCTAACTAACTTTAACACTAACGAGTCCGCACCCTAGTGATTTCTACAGATTCCTTCGTGAACTTCTCTCATGATGTAATTAGCCTCGGAGGCTCCTAAACATCAGGCCAACTGGACTTGGAAAGACTTGCTATGTAATTGGCCTCCCCAGAAGCTATAACGAGCTGCTTTGGTGCGGAGTGCTTGGGATGCCTTTGGATCTTCGGGTAGTTTGTCGTGCTCAAGATAGTTGATGATTTCTTTTTTCCAGTCCCATACTAAATTGGTCACATTTACTTCATAATAATCGTCCACATCCAATACCGAATGCATGAGTTGTATGACCGTATCGAAATCTGATCCCTTCATTTCCATGGACGAGCCTAGATTGGCCAGTGATCTGCTTCTGCATTTTCTTCTCTCGGGATGTAGGTGATTGACCATTCCTTGAACCTTGCGAGCAGAGTCTGGACTTTTACCACATATTGTTGCATGCGTTCCTCTTTGGTGTCAAAGATCCTGTATACTTGATTTTACCACAATTGGGAGTTGCATTTGATTTCAAATGACCTCGGAGTCTAGTCCCTGGGACAGTTCAAGTCCTGTAATTTAAGCCTCATACTCGGCCTCATTATTAGTCAAGGGAACATTTTTTATGGCCTGCCTCGAGATTTCTCTCGAGAGCGTACTTAGTACTACCCTGAGCTTGGACCTTTTCATGTTGGAAGCTCCATCCATGAACAAGGTCCAGACTCCTGATGTCGTTTCTGACACCATTACTGCTTTTTTGGTGGCCAAAGGCAGTAGTTCGGGATTGAAATCGGCCACAAAGTCGGCTAAAACTTGCAATTTGATCGCAGTCATGGGTTTATACTCTATGTCAAATTTACTCATTTGGACTGCCCACTTGGCCAGTTGACCTGACGATTCAGGTTTGTGAAGGATATTCCGCAGGGGAAAAGTTGTCACTACGACTATCGGGTGGCATTGAAAATAAGGCCTAAGCTTTCGAGCGACGGCTACGAGAGCTAAGTCCAATTTTTCGAGGTGTAGGTAGCGAGTTTTCACTCCCGTTATAATTTTATTAACATAATAGATAGGAGATTACATATCTTTGTCTTTGCGGACTAAAATGACACTTACCACTACCTCCGAGACCGCTAAGTAAATTACTAATTGTTGCCTTCCTCCGATTTCGATAGTAACGAAGGGCTTGATAAATACATTTTCTAATCTTTCAGGGCCTGCTGGCATTCCAGAGTCCATTCAAAGTTGATCTTCTTTTTCAGAAGTGATAAGAAATGATGGAATATTTCTGAAGACCCGAAAATGAACCTGCTTAAAGCGGCCAGTCTTCCAGTTAACCTCTGGACGTCTTTCACATTTAACAGCTGGTCGGGAATGTCCTCGATGGCTTTAATTTTATCGGGATTGACTTAGATCCTCCTTTGTGATACTAGAAAACCCAAAAATTTACCGGAACTGACTCCAACTGCACACTTTTCGGGGTTAAGCTTCATGTTGTGCTTTTTTTAGGATGTCAGTTTCTTGGAGGTGTTTCAGATGATCACCTGCATTCAAAGACTTAACCACCATATCATCTATGTAAACTTCCATTATTTTTCCTATTTGCTTTTCGAACATTTTGTTCCCAAGCCTCTGATAAATGGCACTGGCGTTCTTAAGCCCTAAAGGCATCACATTGTAGCAATATGTGCGAAAGTTCGTTATGAAGAAAGTCTTTTCCTGATCCTCTGGGTTCTTTTTTATTTGGTTGTACCCGAAATAAGCATCGAGGAAACTCGTCAACTCGTGCTCGGCTGTCGCATTGATTATTTGATCAATATTTGGTAATGGGAACAAGTCTTTTGGGCACGCCTTACGCACATGCAAAATTTATTATTCTTTATTGGAACTACTACTACGTTAGCTAGCCAGTCGGGATACTTTACCTATCGGATTGAACCGATATCAAGCAATCAAGTTACCTCTTCTTTGACAAACCTGCATCTGACCTCAGTGATCGAGCACTTCTTTTTCCTTACCGGAGGGATGTTGGGGTCTAGGCTTAACTTGTGCACGGCTACCTCTAGCAGAATACCTGTCATATCCGCATGCAATCACGCAAAACAATCAACATTAATTTTAAGAAATTCTGTAAATCCTTACCTGGGCTCGGGGTTTAATTATGTCCCCAAGTGGAACTTTCTCTCTAAGAAATTCTCGAACAATGCGACTTGTTTGAGTTCTTCCACTGTGGATTTGGTTGCGTCCCTTTCTTCCAGTACCTGGAAATACCTTGGTACTTGATAGGATTCCGATGGCTCCTCCCTTTTGTCGACTTCGTTTGGCTCGGGAGTAGGCGTCGATTCCTGTAATTGCTATGCTGCATGTTCCCTCCCTTTACTTCTGGAAACCGAGATCGCAATTATCTCCCTTGCTGTCGGTTGATCTCCCATTATTTGTTTGATTCCCTTTGGAGTTGGGAATTTCAAAAGTTGTTTGTATGTTGATGGCACAACCTTTATCTCGTGTAGCCATGGTCTTCTAAGAATAATGTTGTAGCCCATGTCGTTGTCTACTACTTCAAACAAGGTCGTCTTCATGACCCCTTCAGCGTTTGTGGGTAGCTGGATCTCCCCTCGGGTTGTCACACTTGCTAAGTTGAACTAGGCGAGGAGCTTTGTGGCCGGAATGATGCTTTCGGTTAGCTTGGATTGCTCCAGCAATCTCCATAGAATAATATTGGCTGAACTTCCTGGGTCCACCAAAACACGTTAAATTTTAAAATCTAAAACATTAAGAGAAATTACCAGGGCATCATTGTGCGGTAGTAGAAGTCCATCAGCGTCCTCCTCCATGAAGGTGATATTGTCCTCGCGACTTCCCGGAGTCTTGCTATGAGTCATCGATACCTTTGTCTTTTTTGCTGCTTAAAAGGTTACACCATTAATCTCGTTCCCCCCGAAAATCATGTTGATTATTAGTCGAGGAGGATCTTTTCTTGTCTTCGAGGGTTCCGCGTTATCCCCGTTGCAGCCATAGCTATTTTTAGCCGGGTCGCTTAAGAACTCTATGAGATCGCCATTTTTCAGCAACGTCGCCACCTTCTCGCGCAAATGTCGCCAGTCCCCAGTCCGGTGGTCGTTAGTCCCATGATATTCACACCATAGATTAGGACCTCACTGACTGGGATCAGATCTCATCGACCTCGGGAATCGTGCTTCCTTAATGTTCCTCATCGCCGATACCAGCCCGTCATGCTGACATTGAAATTATACTCGGACGGTATGAGAGCTTGATATATTTTTGTCCTACAATGATTTGTTTTACTCGGCACGATACTCTCATATTGATAGCGAACTTGTCCGCTGACCGAAAACCTCTACTGTGTCCTTCTACCCTTTCATAGGACAAAAACCGGCATTAGGAGATCGTCGATATGTGTCAAAATCGTCCCTGGACTTATCCTTATTCTTTTCTCGATCCCGACCCTTTGTTGATGCGGGGAAGCCGAGCTGGTTGTCCTCTATTCTTATCTTTGATTCGTAACAATTGTGGATATCTGCCTATGTAGTTGCCTGAAGCTCGAGCAAGCTTTCTTTCAGTTTTTGGGAAACGTTGGAGCTCCTCGGGTTCAGCCCCTTAGTAAATGCCTCAGCTGCCCATTCATCTGCCACGGCCGGTAGCAACATCTTTTCCTTCTGGAATCTGGTCACAAACTCTCGCAGTAATTCAGACTCTCTTTGCGCAATTCTGAATATGTCGGCCTTTCGGACATGTACCTTCCTGGCCTCGGCGTGCGCCTTGATGAAATAATCTGCGAGCATCTCAAAGGAATCTATTGAGTGCTCGGGTAAAAGTGAATACCATGTCAAGGACCCCTTCGTGAGTACTTCCCCGAACTTTTTCAACAAGACTGACTCAATCTCGTGCGGAGCTAAGTCATTTCTTTTCACCGCCGTTGTGTAGGTGGTGATGTGCTCCTGAGGATCTGAAGTCCCATCTTATTTTGGTATGTCTGGTGTTTTAAACCGCTTCGGGATTAGCTCTGGTGTCACGCTCGGTTTGAACGGCAACTAGGTGTATTTCTTTGAGACTGGTCCTTTCAACACTGGTGGTGCGCCTAAGATTTGGTCCATTCAGGCATTTATTTCCCTCATAAACCGCATGAGCTCGATTTTAAAGGGATCATTCCCGTTGTTGTTATCCGCCGTCGTTCCCCCCCGTCCCCGTCGAAACCAACCTCACCCCTCGGGGTGTTGTTATCAACTCTTTGTGCTGTTTGATTTACGGGAGCACTAGGAGGAACTAGACCCCTTCCATTCGCGTTGTTGGAAGTACCTAACAATGCTTGCCTCAACTCTGTCATGGCCTGATCTTGCTGCGAGAGATGACCCATAATGGCCTTTTGTTGTTCCCTCAAGATTCTCACCATTTCCGCAACGTGCTCGTCTTCAGCATCGTCATAAATTGCCTCCCGTACATGTCGTGGATATTGCCCGGTATGGAACGACGTGGCTACGTCCTCCTTATTGCGGGTGTCACTGATCGAATCTTCGTGTGGAAGTGGATTTCCTTGTGCCTCAACTTTGTGTGCGATGTTGGCATCGTCATCTGCCATTTTTTACGATTTTTTGCTAAGAAACAAAGAATCAAACAGATTAGTAATAGATATAAGGATCAACTCAATTACGCAACTGTCTAAGCCCCATGGTGGGTGCCAAACTATTTATCTGTAAAATGGTACAGTTGAATTTGTGACATGGTTTATAGATAAGCGAATCGATTTGATCTCAAAATGATAAATAAATTAAATAAAAAGGCAAGACTTAGCGTTAAAATCGAGATAGGACAGCAAATAACTTGGTTCCCGGAGCAAGGCTTCCGGCACCAATAAGAATATCAATAGACAGAAAATAGGGTATTATTGAGCTTAGAATAATGTGTAGCATAAGTTTATCAGAAATTTCGTGTCCTACAATGGTTGTTGAAGTCACTATTTATAGCTACACCTAAGGAACAAGGTCCTAGGATCAAGCCCCTCTTAAATGGCAATTATGGGGGCTATTGATGAATGTGTAACAACAGGCTATGAATGCCAAAATTCTCTGTAACGGATTGTGTATTTAATGCTGAAGAATATTCTTTATTAAATGTCATCGGGTGGCAAATATTTATTTGCCTTCGTTAGCAATATTCCCTTCGGGGTCTGCCCGGTGCCAACCGAAGCTGCTGTCCTCGGTCTTGGTTTCCACTTGCCTCGCTTTCCGTTTGTCTCTTGTTCCACGTGTCACTCTATTATTTGAGTATTTAATACGAACCGATTTTACCCTATACAGAATTAATCAAATATTTTAATATTATATTTCCATAAGTAGAAAGCATATTAGTAGTGGTGGAGGTAGAAATTTCATTAAAAAAATTCAAAATAAATTTAGAAAGTAAACATATGAAAAAACTAGTTAAAAGAAAAAGATTTCAACATATACACTATGTAACTTTTCAAATTCAAATAAATTTAAAAAGTAAACATATGAAAAAACTAGTTCAAATAAATCCCTCCCGCACTTAGCTCTTGCCCATGCATGTTAGACCTTATCGAAATTGAAGAAGGTTCTTTAACAGATCATCACAGATCACATTCTTTATCCAAAGTTATTAAGATTGCAGATTTCTAATTATTATTGACACCTAATTCTCCCTCCCTAAATGACTAAAATGATGTAGCCTTACAGCATACTGTTGCACGTCCTCGTGCAAACATGAGTCACGATCTCCCACTTGGCCCCTACTACAAACCATGTGATCCCATTACTATATCAGTACTATCTAACTTCAGCATTTAAAGTTTAACAAAATAGCGAACACAAAACCTTAAAGAAGAAGTCATCCAAAAGTAAGATGCCACATCTAATAGACTAGGATGTGTCCCAACGGAAGATAATAGGTATTCGATAAAAAATGTAAAATACACGCACGCTGTAAATAGAGACCGAATACTACTTCTACCACCTTTTACCCTTGCACTAATCGTTCAAAACCCAATTTTACAACGTCAATGACTGTTTAAAGAAAAATGAAAATTCTACAATGTCAACACAAAGTTAAAATCTTGTCCAAATAAATTCTGATATCGACATATGCAAGAAAACTCTAAGATATTCTCACAATCGCACTTCCTCCCCACTCAATAATATAATGATAATCACTCTACTGACGGTACATACTTAAGTCGTAAGGAGGACCGTACAATGACTAAGAGGCTACAATCTGGACTATAGTATAGCTATTTAAGTTTTGGGAGTCCAAACCACTACAAACTTGGTTTACTAGGTTGAAAACCAAAAGAGAAACAATTACACTTCAAACTTATTTTTTCCTTCAAATTAAATGAACCAAAGGACTAATATAATGGTTTAACTACAGGTTGATATAGTAGTGTTACCGAAAAACTAAGACGTACAACCATCACTATAAGGAAATTCTGAAATTAAGAAATCATTATCCTCTCTTAAATATGTTTAAAAAATATACTTGAAAAGAAGGTTTAAAGATAAATATAAAAGATTATTTAAAGCAAAAAAAAGTATACGATGCCTAAATTATGGATTCGTGGTGTTCTAATATTGCAATAAAGATACTTTAACCTAAAGGGAAAAAGTGCATAACATTACCATAGAGATGCAGTTACACTGGTATTCAGTCTAATATCTATCTATAAAGTTTGTAACACTGACGATTCACACCAAATTCCCCACGAAACATACATCACATTATGATTATCACAAACATTAATCATACAGTGTACACAATCACAAAACAAGGAAGCACAGCCCTCGAATTAAATACCAATAACTCATCTTCTTCATCCAATCTAGAGTGGACCCCATTTTCCCTACCCACCAAGGAATCAAACCCTGGATCATCTTTATCCGCCAAATCCGGGTCGCACCCGATCCGACCCGCAATGACCCGACAAACCAACATCGCCCGCTTCACGTTCATGAACCCGAATTCCTCCTCAATCTCCTCAGGTACCGCCACGTGCGCCCTCCAACTCGTAGGTTGTACGGAAATTCCGTCCATCTTATTTGAGAACCCGCTCTTTATAATCCCGCACACACTACAGTACTGCTGGCTACAGATGCTGGAATTACCATTTTGCCCCAGCTCACACATGAACGTAGTACAATGGAACCTCAACAGTTCATTTCCATCAGCTATACACCTCTCGTCCCTCTTAACGACGACGTTTCGACTGGCTTTAAACTTCACGTGCTCTCTGTAATCTTCAAACCGGGTTAAAATCCTCTTGCTGTTGTGAACCTTTAGGATCTGATGGATGATCGGGTTATTTTTCTTCTCGGGCCAACCCGTTTTGAAAATGATCCGAACTATGTTCTTACCTGAATCACCGTCAATGAGCTCTGAAACTGCGTGTTTTATGGACTGGTGTTGTTCGAGATGAATCGGGCTCTGGAATACCTCCCCACATAGGGTACAAGGATAGATGTCGTTACGTAAAGGGAAGAAAAGCTGGTCGGCGCAAATATCGGATTCGGGTACTGGATAAACGGAGCGGGTAATAGGATCATCGGATGAAATAGGAAAGATGGGTTTGTGAAGGGACCTTGTGGAAGAACATGGAGATTGGATTGAAGGGTTATGGTGAGTTGGGCTAGTAGCATTTTTTTGTATTGGGTCTGGTTTTGATGAGAAAATACGTTTAATGTAAGACCAAGAAGAGGAAATAACCTTAGTTGCTTTGTTTTTGGAATGGTGATCAGAAGGGAGTTTTCGTTTTTTTGAGGGCTGATTATGGGAAGCTGAGGAGAAGATGAAGCAGCCAAGGTGAAGTGAGAGGAAGATGACAGAGAGGAAAGTTGAGAAAAGGGGACGAAAAACAGTAGCCATTTTTTTTTTTTTTTTTGTGTGGTTTGGTTCAAGGAATCGTCAATGTGTTTGTCATGACTGGGTCACATTTTGTGAAGTTGAGAGAATGAATGGTGGCAGAAGAAAAAGAAGGGGGGGTGTGGAAAAGGAAGAGAAATATATTAAGAGTAGGGACATGGAAAAATGGTAAGGAGGATAAAGCTAAAGGTTGGTGTTTGGTGGAAGGCAACTTCATGCCAATCTCTCAGCTTGTTCTTGTCTCGCTCCATGGATTTATCGTGACTATTTTATTATTATTATCGGAATAAAGTTAAAGATCATTTTAAAAAACATATGATGTCTCGTATACGATTTGGAGCTCGGTTAATTTAATTCGTCACCTAAGTCTCATTCAAGGAAAATCGCTTTCTACTAATAATGAAACTCCAAATCTCACAACCCTTGATTGAGCTGTTATAGATTCAAAATAGGTGCGAAAATAGCTAGCAGTGAAGAATGATGTCACAATTGATATTAGTAAAATAAAGTTAGAAATCTATATATTCCACTCTTAGCTATACGCTATTAATACAGTTTAAATGATTTTAACTATTTATTACTATTTATCTTTAATTTATAAATTTTAAAATTACGTACTAATTTATGCTTGTTATAGATAGTCATTCTAGTTGATTTTTAAGTAAATTACAGGGGAAGAAATTAGTAAAATACATACATAAACGTATTGATTTACCGTAGCATGTGTTATGTGTAGAATAATTAGTAAACTATGTTATCTCGTTCGGTTTTAACTAAGTAAAGGAGCATAGGAAGTGGCATCTTATTGTACATGCACAGACCTTACCAAGTATATATATATATATATATATATATATATATATATATATATATATATATATATATATATTCATTCGTGGCGACCATAAAATTCTGTCTGCTCTCAACAGAGAATCCCAACGTCCGCACTTTTGTATTTTTCGATCTTTTCTTATTTTTCCCCTCGGTCTACTATTTTACTCTTTGATTTTGTTATATTTTGTTCTTTTCTTTTTCATTTTGGAAAAAAATAGAAGCTTGTTATAAAATAAAGACTGTAAAATAAATAAATTGAAGACAAGTATAGATGGAGATTTGATACTTTTATTCAACTTGAAACTTATATACATAATGAACTGAAAAATCCTCTATTGATAGAAGAAAGGAAGCAGCCGCGAGGCTTTTCAGGAAGTAGCTGCGAGACTTTTTTTGAGCTACTTGAAGCTGTCTGCATGAGCTGCTTGCAACCTGCCTGTTTAATAAGAAGCTGCTGCAAATAATTTCATTGAGTTGCTTACAACCTGTCTGCATCAGCTGCTTGTAGATAAACTTCAATAAAGTACCAAACGGATAATCTTCTTTAGGAAGATTATCTATAGCAGAGTAATAAATGGACATCCACATTATAATTATTTTCATAACACTCCCCTTTGGATGTTCATTAAAAGATACTGTGCCTCGTTAAAACCTTACTAGGAAAACCCAGTGGGAAAAATCCTAGTGAAGGAAAAAGAGTACACATATTTAGTAATACGCAATTCTAGCTGCCTCATTAAAACCTTACAAGAAAAACCCCATGGGAAAAACCTTAGTAAGAAAAAAAGAGTACAACGCGTATTTCACTCCTCCCGAGGAAATACGGGGGAGTAGCTGCAAGGCTTTTCTTGAGCTGCTTGTAAGCTGTATGCATGAGCTGCTTGCAACCTACCTGTGTTAATAAAAAGCTGCTACAAATTATTTCATTGAGTTGCTTGTAACTTGTCCGCATCAGCTACTTGTAGATAAACTTCAATAAAGTACCAAACGGATAATCTTCTTCAGGAAGATTATCTATAGCGGAGTTATAAATGGACCTCCACATTATAATTATTTTCATAATACTCCCCCTTGGATGTTCATTAAAAGGTATTGTGCCTCGTTAAAAACCTTACTAGGAAAAATCCAGTGGGAAAAATCCTAGTGAAGGAAAAAAAGTACACATATTTAGTATACGCAATTCTAGCTGCCTTATTAGAACCTTACAAGAAAAAACCCATGGGAAAATTTTAGTAAGGAAAAAAGAGTATAGCGCGTATTTCACTCCCCCCGATGAAAATCTTGTTCCAAATATTTGAGTCTCCGCATACCAATCTTGTATACCATCTTCTCAAAAGTTGAAGTTGGCAAAGATTTAGCGGACAAATCTGCTGGATTGTCACTTGAACGAATTTTTTGCACATCGATGTCACTATTTTTCTGAAGATAATGTGTGTAGAATAATTTTGGTGAAATATGCTTCGTTCTATCTCCTTTTATAAATCCTCCCTTTAATTGGGCTATGCATGCAGCGCTGTCTTCATAATATTATGATTTTTTTATCATATTCCAACCCACAATTCTCGAATAAAATGAATCACTAATCTCAACAATACGCATTCCCTACTTGCTTCATGAATAACTATCATCTCAGCATGATTTGAAGAAGTTGCAGCAATAGATTGCTATATGAAGTGCCATGATATGACAATACTTCTACATCTAAACATATACCCGATTTGAGATCGAACTTTATGGGGATTGGATAAATAACCTGCAAGTGCATAACCAATATGATCTGCACCACCTTTGTTAGCATTAGCAAGATATATAAGTGCACCAATTGCACTGAGATAGAGTATTTCAGGACCAAGTAGTTCCTCATCCTCTTTTGGAGGTCAGAACGGATCCTTATTCACTTCAAGTGATTGAACACCCATTTGGTGTACTTAATGGGCGTGCTTTGTCCATGTAAAAACGTTTTAAGACATTTTCTGTATAGACAGATTGATGGATAAAGATTCCGTCTGCTAAATATTCAATTCGCAGATTAAGACAAAGTTTTTCCCTTTGGAGCGCTTCTGGAATTCCTATTGAGATTTATGTCATTAAAATAAACAACAAGTATAACAAACTCTGATGTTGTTATCTTTGTAAAATGCATGGACAAATGCCATCATTTATATAACCTTCATTCATCAATTCAGTGAAGCAATTATACCACATGCGCCCCGATTGTTTTAAATCATATAAAGATTTTTGTAATATGATTGAGTACATTTCGCGAGACTTTGAATTATATGCTTCAAGCATTTTAAATCCTTCAGGGATCTTTATATAAATTTGATCAAATGAGTCATATTGGTTATGACTTGCATCTAAATGGCATGACATCTTCAGGTGTCGGAACTACAGGTCTGATCTTTACAATATTGTGCACTATATTGTATCAAATATATCGTCGACGATCATTTTGTATCGGTTCGCAAGTGACATAAATTGTTGAGATCTCATCACTTTCTTTATTTTCAGGTACCTGAACTTCTTCTGGAGTTTCATGAAATGTTATGTCGTGGGCTATTCTAAAGCTCATTTCCTCCTCATTATGATCATCTTGATCGTTTGCTCCTATCTTTTTCAAGGATTGTTACCTTTGGAACTGATCGGTTTACTACGCTTCATGCATGCAATAAACTTTATCCTTCAGGGACTTTAATTTTAATAGGAGCATTTGCAGCTGAAATATGATATTTAATTTTAGATCAGCAAATGCTTCTGGCATTTGACTTGAATTATGTTCTAAGTAAGGATCATATTAATGATAATTCGATTCAAATAACATATTTTCCAACTGTTTATTCCATCCCCAAAATGTTAGAAAAACTAACTCATATCCCCAATCTTCTTTGGGAAACCAATCTTTGTGCATTGTGATAGAGAAATTAATCATATACGACACATCAAAAGTTATTAGATAGTAAAAATATTTGGTTTCTGATCCTAAACTAATTGTGAGGGGAGGACTTATCATATTTTGTTGGTCTGATGTATATAAGTACTGTTGTATGCAATTTAGAAAATCTTGGACCAACACATGAGGCTTTGTTCTCATAAGCAATAGCTTAGCCATTAATAGGAGGTATTCAATGCTAAACTAGCTTGGATATAAACCAGCATCATCAAGATGAAATATCTTGATTTCATAATCTGAAAATTATACTCTTAATTGAGAAAGACAATTTCAAATGCCAAACTGTTGGTTGACAATAAACGCACATGTAACCATCCCATATATGCATCTATAAGTGGTTCACATGATAGGTGAATGGGCCCATATTCACCTTTTATATATTCCAGAATTCAAGGGTTTTAGTCCTAACTTTAGCTGGTATAATCAATTTATTATGAGAATAAGTAACACAAGAGAATTCTTGAAGAATCTTCTAGTTCTTCAGTATATGCTTTATCTGAATTCTCAAATAGCTCATTTAAAAATGGCAAATGAAAACTTCAAGTTTATCATGACACGTACTATCTCTAAGTAAACTTCTGGTTTACTATGGCATAAACTTTTTCATCAGTAAACTTTTGATTTACTGTTGTTACTTTTATATCAGTAAACTTCTGGTTTACAGTAGCTACTTTTTCCTCAATAAAACTTTTTTACTGTGACTGCTTCTGCATTAGTAAACTTCGGGTTTACTGTAATATATGATATAGTACAAATTGAAGAATAAGGCGGGTCACTTCTCAGATACATATTATTTTCCCCCTATGATTGTGGAAATATGAAGATTTTCAATCTTCCAGTCATTTGTAGTCTCAATATGATAGCCATTTGTATTAGTAAACTTCAGGTTTACTGCAACATATGTTTTGACCATAATCATATAATATGAATGACATATTTGTATATAAGCTCTTCGAGAGCCTTCATTTATTATCCACAATCTAATATTTATCATACATTACTGGTGTCATGTGTCTTCTAAACAAATAGTTAGCTCTTCAGGAATTGTTGATACATTTTGTACTATCAAATTTGCTCAGACACTCTGGTATCATGAGAGAAAATTATAATCAAATAAATAATATAAAATAATTATTTAAGCACAAGAAAACACCTCTTCATAATATTTTCCTACTTCAGGAGAAAATTTCAATTGTGTTACTTCTTCAGGAACAAATTTAAAATACGAAATATTGAGTATATATTCTCTCAATCATATTAACTCTTCCGGAGGTGAATTGTAATATATTTACATCAAGAGCGCATTCATATTTACGACTTTATTAATATTATCACATTCACTTCAGGGAATGGATTAATATTTATAAAAAATTCTCATCCTTCAGGAAATCGAACATAATTATCTAAATGCGCATTAATCACATCAAATTGTGATGCTTCAACCTCTTTTAAAATATTTACTACTTCGGGAGCAAATCGAGGCGTGCATGTAATATAGAGAATATTTCTCTAGCTTATCTTTAATTGTAACCATAGAAAGCCTAAATTATCACTTCTGGTGGTCATAGGCATATACCACTTTTGGTGGTTAACAAAATTTAGTTACAATGAAATATAAGAAACATAACCACTTCTGGTGGTCGTATATTTCTTGCAAACTCTGCTGGAGTTTAAGTGGATCTAACAATTTTATCCACTTTCTAATCCTTTATTAAGATAATTGGGATGAAAACAAATACCAAAATAGGAAATGTATACGTAACATATAACCAGCAAGCGATGATAAAGATATTAAAATATAAGCAAAAGGCTCAAATTAAATTACGCAAATTTGGCCACTCCAGATGTAAGTGATATATACATCACTACTGTCAAGAAGAAAAACTCACCACCTCAAGGATATAATTTGCCTGATGATGCTCGGAATGAACAAGATCTAACCACTGACATAAGAGTATCGCCTTACATCGGAGATGAACACTGAAATAGAAATTAAATTCGAAGTAAGTGCTCAAAATATCAAAGACTCGTGCTGATAACTTGTGATAAAATAAAGACTGAAAAGTAAATAAATCGAAGACAAGTATAGAGGAGGATTGATACTTTTATTCAACTTCAAACTGATGTACATAATGAACTGAAAACTCCTCTATTTATAGAAGAAAGGAAGCAGTTGCGAGGCTTTTCAGGAAGTAGCTACGAGGCTTTTCTTGAGCTGCTTGTAAGCTGTCTGCATGAGCTGTTTGCAACCTGTCTGTTTAATAAGAAGCTGCTACAAATTATTTTATTGAGTTGCTTGCAACCCGTTTGCATCGGCTGCTTGTAGATAAACTTCAATAGAGTACAAACAGATAATCTTCTTAAGAAAGATTATCTATAGCAGAGTAATAAATGAACATTCACATTATAATTATTTTCATAACAAAGCTTAGCTTCTTTTGCATTTATTATTAACACCTGTGTACACCCAATTATAAAATAATATTTGTGTGAACCAAGACCTATTTCCCGGAGGCATAAATGGGCAAGGGCATGTGACTCAATAACTCGTGGTCTTGTTCATTAGTGTCCAACCTCTGTTCTTGAATAATATTGTAACATTTCAATTTTATCGAATTTATTTATCGCATATACTTCCATTTCTCTTTCAATCAGCAGAACGGATGAGGGTAGTATCCTTCTGTCGTAAAATTGGAGCTACGCATAGATGCATGCATGAGTATTTACTTTTCATTGTTTCTCTATAATATTTGTCTTTTTATGACAGTAACCAAGTGCTGAATGTACGATTTAGAAATAAATGGCTATACTTTTTAACCAAAGTAAAAACAAAAGGCAAACAATCAAAACATAGTTATAATTAGTATTAACTTGAATTGTCTTTGTACTTTTTTATTTTGAAAAGAAAGAATACGAAAATAGTCATATGGAGATCAGTGGCGGAGTCAGAAATTTCATCAAGGGATGTCAAACTATAAAAAATTAGATATATCGAAAAGTTAAAAAAAATTAATGTATAATAAATATACAAAAAATAAAAATAATTTATCTAATAATATAGTATAATTTTTTGACACCCTCGGTTGAATGAGGCTCTGAATGAGACTCACGTTATGGGCTTTTCACTTTATTTACTAAACCCAAAAAACCACAATGATTGTCGATGACTAAGTTCATCCAGAATGTAGAGATCATCCTTTGCTTATTGTGATTCGTGACAAATTCGAAAACAGTGAATGCAATTTATATACTAGTAACAAGTAATTAACTAAAGGGGTTAATTGATTATCAGGACAAGTGTTCTTTTCATTTCTTGAGGGGCCAATGTGATTTTCTCTTTGTCCGATAAAAGATATGAAGGCCCTAATTGTCCCCTTTGGCTAGCCAAATTATTCTTTTTTTCTTTTTATTATTCATTTACATTATTTATGCATCTTCTTTCCCTTTCCAAGAGCCAGTTGAGTGTGTCCTGAATTATATTGTTGTTAATTCTGATTGAACTGACCTCTGGGGTAGAGTTTTCTGAACTTTGTCACACCAAAATTGAGTTATCGAGGGCATTGGATCTTTATTCTAGCAAATTGGTAAAAAGTAGCTACTTGGGTTTTACTTGGTAAATAAACTTTTGGAAATCCAACCATCGATATTGTTGCCATTTGGTTTCTTACCAGGGTTAATTACGCCATAACAAAATAAAAAAACATTTCTACCGATCTACGAATGCATGCAAATAATTTTGTTATTAAATATATATGATACGTCTCAAAATAGATTTTACTTTTATCTCTACAATAAACTTTATGATATCGATATCGACAATTTCAAGTGATTTCTTTCCATTAACTTACGATCTAAGATGTTAAGATCAATTTCATGGCAGCCACTCGTAGTCAAGGTGTACTATATAGCCACCTTTTAAAGATTGCATTTTACTAGCTATATTAAGAGTCCTAGAACCCTTATTGCTAGCTATAAACAGAGTCCTGGAACCCTTTTCGCTAGCTAAAAACAGAATGCTAGAACCTTCAAAAAGTATGCATTCACGTGAAAGCATAACTGCTGATATAGTTTCACACTTTATGTGACTTAATCAAAGACTCAAGAAGGGATCATTACACTTCAATTAAGAAAGATGAAATGGTCAATTTCCACAATTTGCAAGATAAGTTTCAGTTTTACTTATTCAAACAAGAGTTTAAGTTATATACAGTGACAATAAAAAAAATAACTTTATTAATGCAATTAGCGGGATATAAAAGGTTATAACTCTATTTAATAGATTATCGTATTGTATACTGGTAAAACTGAGTCCACTAAACACCCTGATTTCTCGGAGAAGCAAACGGAGCAGGCACGTAACCGCAATGAATCGGAGTCAGAGCGAGGATCCCCTCGTATCGGGGCTGGGGCAAAACACCTGCCCTCAGGAGTATCAGGGCCAAGTCCTCTTGGTTCGAGGATCAAGACTTCGGGGAGCATTACTGAACAACTGCACACGACTAACAAAGGGATGTGATGTCCGTTCCCAACCGGATATCACAGCAGAATTTCGGCAGAAAATAAGAGATTCGCGAAACGAAATATTTCTACCTTTCTTAGAATTGTACTTACGGTAAAACTCCCTTACTATATAAAGGGGAAGCTTATTATTCATGAGATACACTGTAATACGCATACCAAGGCAATTCTCTTTGTTGTTCAAAGTTCTTATTTTTGTTCTAGTTCTTCATAAGCGCAATCTTGAAATTGAAGGCAGGTTCCTCATTGAGCCTTTAACCGAGCTCAGAATCATCCTTATCATTAGTTTGGCCATTTATTGAATCTTTCATTTGTTTAATCTAACGTCGTTAATCACTTGTATTGAATTTTTCCACATATCCTTAAAACCACAAATGCATTCAATTGTTATCCGTTTTTTAGGGTAAACGGTTTGGCACCCACCGTGGGGCTAGGGATAATAGTGATAATTTGATACAAATTTTCATAACGCACTTTGTTTTATGCTTTTTCTTTGAGATTTTAATTTCAGGTCAAATTAAAAATGTCGAACTCTCAATCTGCTCATTTGAATGTTGATGCTGAGTCTGTCTACCAGGGCGAGAACAATAATGTAGTGCCCCGCAACGAGGTGCCTCTTGTTGACCCCAACGGAGTTTCGATCGTGGACCCAATCGATGCTAACTCACATGTGGTCATCGACGCAAACTTGCCTACCGACCTCGAAAACAATGTTCACGGGGGAGCCCAATTGATAGCCCGGGGTACACACGACGGCGAAGGCGATGAGATCAATTTACGGGTGATCTTCGAAATGTTATAGGCTCAATAGGTGGCGATAGCTCAGTTGCGGAACCAAAGCCACGCGCCCAGCAGAGTTGAGCCAGAACCATCCCGGGAAAACACCCGCAGAAATGAACCAGCCGCAGAAAAGCCGATTAAGTTGAACCCAGGACCAACCCCGAGATAATAAAGATGCTAGAGGAATTGAGAAAGCAGGTGGAATCGGGAGAAAAGAAAATTGAAGCCAACGACAAAGAAGTGGAGACCTATAATTCCAGGGTTGATCAAATCCCAGGAGCACCCCAATATTGGAAGGCCTGGATTCCAAGAAATTTGTCCAAAAACCTTTCCCTTTGAGCACAGCTCCAAAACCGATCCCAAAGAAATTCCGTATGCCTGAAATTTCAAAATATAACGGGACCACAGATCCAAATGAACACGTGACCTCCTATATGTATGCCATCGAGGGAAATGACTTAGAAGATGACAAAATCGAGTCGGTTTGCTGAAAAAGTTTGGAGAAACCCTATCTAAAGTGGAAATGATATGGTATCACCACCTGCCCCC